>JAVXUP010002467.1:0-129388 GCA_033070095.1 Escallonia herrerae | reverse complement strand
GTGGCCTACCCTGGACTACTACAGCCCTTGGCTATACCAAAACAGCTATGGAGTAGTATTTCCATGGATTTTGTGGAGGGTTTACCAAGATCTAAGCACAAGGAAGTAATTATGGTGGTGGTGGACAGGTTGAGCAAATTTTCTCATTTTATAGCACTCAATCATCCTTACACAGCCCAGGAAGTTGCACAAGTTTTCTTTGAGCAGGTTTTCAAGCTTCATGGCCTACAGACAACATTGTAAGTGACAGGGGTAACGTGTTCATTAGCCAATTTTGGCAAAAGCTTTTTACACCGTTGGGAACTGACCTAAATCTAAGCACTGCATACCACCCCCAATCAGATGGTCAAACAGAAAGAGTGAATCAATGCCTTGAGAATTACTTAAGGTGTTTTTGTGGTGATAGACCACATACTTGGGGAAAATGGCTCACATTGGCAGAGTATTGGTACAATACCACTTACCACACTTCCCTTAAAATGACACCATTTGAAGCTTTGTATGGGTATGCTCCCAGAATCCTAAACTTAGGAAGTCCTGAAACCACTCACATTGATGCTATTGATGCCTACATGGTTGAAAGAAGGAACATTTTAAACCTCCTCAAAGACAATCTAGCTATGGCACAAGCTAGAATGAAGAACAATGCTGACAAGGGCAGGAGTGAAAGGCACTTTGCTGTTGGAGACAAGGTCTACCTTAGACTGCAGCCATACAAGCAGTCTAGTTTGGCCATTAGAAGGAATCTGAAGCTGGCCCCCAAATATTTTGGCCCTTATGAGGTGTTAGCAAAAATTGGCTCAGTTGCTTACAGATTGAATTTGCCTCAAGGGTCCCAAATCCACCCTGTTTTTCATGTATCATTGCTTAAGCAAGCAGTAGGTCACCATACTCCAGCTACTTCTCACCTTCCACCTGTCAACCCTGAAGGTCAAATTCTACTAGAGCCAGTTCAAATTCTAGCTCACCGAATGATCAAGAGGGGAAACCAGCCCATTCCTCAAGTACTAGTTGCATGGTCAAATTACCAGAAGAGGAAGTTACTTGGGAAGATTGGTCAACAGTTAAACACAGGTTTCCTTCATTTCTTCCCGAGAGGGAGAAATTTCTGAAGGAAGGGGGAATGTTAGGGCTGACACCCTAACACAGCCAACAAATCCAACTCAGGTAGATGTCCCAGCTCCAACTTCAGCTCAAAGGAAGACATTGAAGTTCAAGGTCAAGCTGAATCACAGTAAGGAAAGAAGACAGGAAGAAAAAAATGGAGGGAAGTAACAGTTGGAAGGGTGGTGCGCGTGAGGCGCGTAAGACCATTTATAGCTCAGCACGTTGTGGACACGCGCTTTCATCTTTTTCAAGGCAGATCTTGCCGTTGGGATTTTGCCTCTTAATTCTGTCTAAACTCTGTTTCTTGTCCCCTAACAATTTCATTTTCTATTTTATCTTTTAATATCTTTCTTTGAATTTCAGAAATTACTACCTCGGAGAGGAAGATTTGGGAAAAGGATAAGAACAGCTGAAAGTTAGAAAGGGGGGATATCATATTTTTCAGAATCAATAGAACCCATTTCTTCTACCTCTTCTCTCTTTCGGCCAGAAATTTCTGGATTCTTGTTCAATTTGTTACTATATTTGAGTATAGAAGTAAGTTATAACTTGCAGGTTATAACAGATATTTGCATAAAGTCAAAGGATACAAATATTACAAAAGAGATATAGTATAAAACAAGGGAGAAAAGTTACACTTCTCTACTTTTCTTATTATTGCTCGAAATTAAACAAAGGAATTAACGGGCAGGAATTACCGGAAACTTGAGAACTTTGGCAATTTCTTGGAGCAGCGCAGCGGAAATATCAAGAAAATCCTTGCCAGGGTCATTGTGAACTGATACTCCAAGCTTGGATAACCTCCAAAAGCCTATAAATTTGTTTTCAACACCGATTTGCGCATGTGGGTTTGATTTGAGCTTCTTCTTCTCAGATGGGTATCTCAATTTTCCTGTTCTTTTGGACCGTTTGGCGCATTGGATAGTTAGGCGTTTGGGACGAATTACAGAGGGTTTCGACTGTGGAAATAGTAACTTGGAGACGTTGGTGGGGCTGATAATGAGGTTGGAGGCAATGGACATTGCTGGAGTGTGAGGGGTATGAGCGTTGTTTGAAAAAAAAAATGGAGGTTCTATTAGAGATAAGGGAAGGTTTGGCGTGGGTGTACAGCATAGAGGTGCTCCAGAAATGCTAAAAGTATTTTATGGTTATTATTAAAATTGATTTATAATCATAATTTTGGATCACTAAAGAATATTTAGTGGCATTTAGTTGTATTTTATTGTTATTAATAAAATTTATAATGATAATTTTGGGTCGCCACAGAACGTGTAGTGGCATTTTTTTTGATAGAGTATCTCTCCTGCACAGCAAAAGATCCTGATCCAATTTTTGTGCTATGGACTATTTGTTTTGTTTTTTTTTTGGTTACGCACAGCGTGTGCGTGTGTGTGTGTCAACTAGTACAGCGTATCAACAACAAAGGATGACAACCTCATTCTATAAACAAAATATATCATATCAACTCTAGAAATCGCATGACATCAAAATTTTAAGTTAATTAGCAATGATTAGGGCTGATTTAATCAATTTTAATTATGGCCGATTAGGACTAATAAGGCTAATTCGAGCAAAATAGGGTTAATGCTAATGAGCGCTTATTCGAGCCTAAATGAGGTTAATTGGTTTTAATTAGACTTAACTATTGTTAATTAGGGTTTAAGTAAGATTTAATTAAGGTTAATTAGAGTTAATGTGTTAATTAGGCTTAATTAGGATTAAGTCACTTTAGAATTTGTTGAGTTCATTTTGGAGTTGATATTGTCTCACCTGTGATTGAGTCCAAGGTTTAAGTATATAGTTAGGGTTAGATTGTACTTAGAATAATTATGATTAATTAGGAATATATTAATAGGGTTTAATTAGAATTTAGTTAGGGTTACCTAGAAATTTGTTAGGGGTTAATCGGGGTTAATTGAGGGTTAATCAGGGTTAATTAGGGTTACTTAGAAATTTGTTAGGGATTAATTGGGGTTAATTGAGGATTAATCAGGGTTAATTAGGGTTAATCAGGGTTAATTATGTTTACTTAGGCTTAATCAGGATTATTTAGGTTTAACAATAGTTAATTAGGTTTAATTAGGGTGAATTGGAGTTAATTATTGTTAATCGGGGTTAATTAGGATTGATCGAGGTTGATTAGCGTTAACTAAGTTTAATTAGGGTGAATCAGGGTTAATTATAGTTAATTAGAGTTACCTAGGGATGTGTTAAGGGTTAAGGGTTAATCAAAATTATTTTTTTATGGTTACTCCTTGTGGAAGGATTCAATTTTCATGTGACTCCTAACTACCAATCAAAGGGGCTAAGGCATCAATTTCTAAAACTTCACATTACAACAATTTTGAAAATCAAAAAGAACACTTCAACATCAGAATAACTTGAAAAGAAAAATAATTCTAATTAACTATAATAAAAATTATTCAACAAATCACAGCAAATGCCAAGAATATAGTACTATGCAGGGCATGGGGGATTGATGAAACATGAATACTACAGATTAATTGAGAGTTTAGTGTACTATGTAGAATGTACATAAACATAGGTATGTAAGTTTTGCATTTAATGGAATAAAGGACATTTCACAAAAAATTAAATCAGAATAATTTTAACATGTACTTTGAGTAATTTGGATGTACTTAGGCTTTATTAGGCTAATTCAAGTAATTTGGATGTACTTAGATTAATTAGGCTTCGTTAGGGGTAATTAGGGTTTTTCGGACTAATTAGGATTTAATTAGGGCTTAGGGTTTAATGTTAACTGGTTCAAATAGGTTTAATCGGGGCTAATTACAGTTAATTGGTTCAATTAGGATTAATCAGGGCTAATTAGGGTTTATTGGTTTAATTAGGATAAATCGAGATTAATTAGGGCTAAGTGGTCCAATTAGGTTGAATTAGGGTTAATTACAATTAATTGGTTCAGTTAGGGTAACTCGGGTTTAATTCGTTCAATTAGCATTACTCGGGGTTAATTATTTTTAATTGGTTAGATTATGGATAATTAGGATTTGATTAGGGTTAATTTGGTTTACTTAGATTAATGGCTAATTTGCTATTAATTTAGCATGCCATTTTGGCCGTAACTCTGACAATTGTGACATTAGCTTCTATTAGATCATAGTTTGATCCAGATGAAACAAAATATTAAATTGACTCAAGACATCAGACATAGCCCCAATCAACAGCAAACCCTAAATTCCAATACCCCCAGCTCAAACATTTATATTGCAACTTTAACATACAGAAATCACAAGGAAAAAGTACATAAATGGAAGTGCAAAGCCTCATTCATCAATCTGCTACTAGTTTGAACTTAATTTAAATTTACATCAAACTTGCCTCATTCATCAATCTACTACTAAAAAAGATGACAATATCAATAAAATTGCTAATACCATCAATGAAATCAATAAGACAATAGATGACAATCTCAACGTGCTTCTACAAGGGCAAAGCTGAATTTATCTGTTGGGTAACCTAATGACAATCTCAAACAGCAAACTATCACAAAGATTCAAGTATACATCACTCAAAGGCTAAATTTGCTCATCAACAAAACTTAAAGGCATCTAACATCATTTCGCATCAAACAATGTGGTATTTAACACATCAAGACAAATCAAATAGCGGTAGATTTGCAAGATGGAGGCAGCGATAGATGACATACCTGGTACAGTGGTAGATCAGCCAGAGAAAGATGATGGAGGTGGCGGCGGTGTTGCGAGATGGAGGCGGCGACACTGTGACAGACGTCTGTTCATATGCGATTGAAAAAAAGGAGATAGAGGCGGTGGCCGGTAGAGGCGATATAGTTGTGGGCTGCAGAGTTGAGAGAATGCGAGTGGAGGGCGATGGGTCATTGTGGCTGTGGGAAAGATTGGGAATTTTATGACATGACTTTTAGTGATGGAATATTCTGTTGCTAAAAGTCTGTCGTTAAAAGTATAATTTTTTTTAAACATTTGGTGACCAGCATTTTTAGCGACGGAAAATACCGTCGCTACAATACTTTTTAGCAATGGAATATTTAGCGACAGAATTAAAATATTTTTTTACAAAAGTGATCAAAAATTAGAAATTTTGTAAAAACTTCTAGCGACGGAAAAGCCGTTGCTAAAATGTCGATGTTAAAAAGCCTTCGGTAAAGGTTTTTTACTGATAGATGTACCCGTCGCTAAAGACTTCTTGCGATGGACTTTTAGAGACGGTACATTCCATCGCTGAAGAAAGCTACCTTCAGCGACGAAATTTCTTCTGTCGCTAAAAGTTCGTAGCAAAAAACTCTTTTTCTTGTAGTTCCGTGACTGTGAATTTTTCAAACACAAGCAAATGCTTAAAATTCAAAGATTCAAAATAAAAAGATACAAAGATTGTGACCTTAAAATGTCCCATTTTAATGCTTTTGATGGTTTAAAATTTTGTTTTGAACTCCTTTTTTGGATGGAGGGCCAAATTTCTTTTAATTCTATAGTTGTAAGTCCAAGTGAGATCTATGATTAGCGTTATACGAACAACAAAGAAACCCATTAAATATATGGATGAAACATATATGTAGAATACAATATTACCCAAGATTATCAATCAAGTTTAAAAAGAATCTGACTATCATCATTCATAACTTATAAAATTTATGATATTTATTAGTATTACTAACAGAATACTTGTCGCATTTAACACGTATTCTACCACTGAAATGAACGTCGTAGAGGTGAGATCATCTTCGAGTCTCATCAATACCTCTAGAGTTTCCTGTTTGCTAGGTTCCTCTCCAAAAATAGTTTACCCTATTATAATCACTACTACAAGAATCGAAAAACCTTTTACTATTTCTTTTATTCCAATATTTTTTTTTATTTATTGAAGAAGATCCTTCTCCATCCCTTTTTCAGAAGAAAATGGGGATATTAACAAAATTGGTGAAACAAAATAGCACTAGACCCTTCTTCTTCTTCTTCTTCTTCTTCTTCTTCTTGTGCAAAATAGCCTATGTATGTTGTTGTTGTTGTTGTTGTTGTTGTTGTTATGCAAATTAGTCTCACCATCTATAGGATTCTTGTTGCCCATAATAATTATGGTACCCATGCACAAGCAAAACAAGATAAACACATGGATAACTATGTGAAGTTGGTTGGCGAGGGTACAGCTGTGGTGGTGGAAAATGAGTGACCAGTGAAATAGTAGAGTACGAATGGTAGTGGCGGATATGATTGGGGACAAGAATGATAGATGGGTTGTGGCCCTTGTGGGTATTTTCCAACTCCAAGCAAGTCAAAATGATCCTCTAGGTTTCTTGAAGTAGCCATTGGATCAATTTTAGGGGCTCTTGGACGTGGACCTCTTACTTTTGATGCCCCCCTATTTTGCCTATGACAACTGTTGATCATCACCAATTACTTGATTATCATGGGATCCATGCCATCCCACCTCTCCGCCGTAAGGTGACAAATTAGAAGTAGGTTGATCAAAATCATTATCTTCTTTTACGGCCTGATCAACACTGACACCCCTGGGTGGACTTAAGGCAGCACCAGTAATACTACTAGAGTCGGTATCATAATCTACTTTGTAGTAGTTTGTACCTGCTTTTGTATAGTCCTCGTCATTAAGATTTAAACATGGACAGCCCGCCTCTTCTAGGAGCAGGTTCACGAAACTTTGAAGGAAAAAAAAAAAAAGAGAAAGAGATCTGGGTGGTTCGAGAGACATGGCATAGATGGCCAAAGATTAGCTATAAAAAAATATGTTCTTTTTGGCGTTATATGGGGATCAGCACCATAGACATATTCACTGGTGATACAACAATTTGCTAAGTTTCTTTCAAAGATTGTTGATGATCTTGTCCATTCAGAAGGAGCTACAGCAATTAGGAGTAGAGTCAAAGGATAGAGTAGTAAGTAGGAAACTATACCCATGTAGCTCTTCAATTGCTTAAGATTCGTTGGTCTGAGGCATCTTTTCTGTATCAATATGAATACCACGACAATGATTAAAAACCCTAAAAATTTGCCTTTTTTTCACCCCAAAAACACGCTTCTTAGGATTCATCTTGAGCTTGTAGCTTATGCACCTCTCAAAAACCACTTGCAACATCCACCAAATGAGTTTGCTCCTTCTTTGACTTGACCACCAAGTCATGCACATAGAATTCTATAATTTCATGGAATATTGCCGTCATGGGATTTTGGTATGTAACTCAGGCACTCTTAAGCCCAAATGGCATAACAGTGTATCCATAAAGGAGTACATTTCATGACCTGCTATCAAGTCCACCAATAATGTAATACTAGGCAGAGGGAATTCATCTTCTGGACATGGTTTATTCAAATCTCATAAATTTAGGCTAATGCGTATTTGTCCATTGTGCTTTTGCACTCGTAGAACGCTTGATAGCCATGCAAGATGCTAAACAAGCTTTATGAATTGTGCCTCTAGTAACTTGACTATTTATTATTTTATCAAAATCTCTAACTTAGCTTTAAAGTATCGAATTGTGTTGCTTATCTAGTGGATCCGAGGGGCGCATGTTACGAGTACGTGTTGCTAGTTCTATATCTAATCTTGGCATTTAGCATATTGCTAAGCAAACACATCTTTATACTAGCGCCACCAAACGATTTCTTTGATTTCTTTAGATAAATCTTTGGCAATCAATATGAGCTTTCGTTCTTGTTCTGGGGATGCCAAAGAAATAGATTCCAACTCATGTACATGATATTTTGGTTCAAATTGATCTATAGTGGTGCTTTTTATTATTTGCCTACTCTACCGCGTGACTTTGATTAAGATACATGCACTACAAGAAAACAGGGTTTTTGCGACGGGAAAATCCGTCGCTAAAAACCCAAAATCCGTCGCTAAAAGAATTAGCGACGGATTCACCGTCGCTAAAAATCCCTCGTATAAAAGCCCGTCACTAATAGTTTAGCGACGGAATGTTTTAAATCCGTCGCTAAATATGTCATTTTTTCCGACGGATTTATTTTTAATTAGCGACGGATATTCCGTCGCGAATTATATTTTTTAGCGACGGATTTATATTTTCGAGACGGAATATTCCGTCGCTAAAAAATATAATTCGCGAATATTCCGTCGCTAAATAATTATTCCGTCGCCAAAAGTCAATTTTTTTTTATTTTTCAATTACCCAGACCTGTAATACAATTTTCAAATCTCAACAACAACGCGCAATAATCAATACAGAAAGAAATATATATAATCAATTATAAAAAATATTTATAATAAATATATGTACAAGCCGGGAACCGGATATAGCCGGTTAGGAGAGGGGAGAAGAGTACAAGCCGGGCATTGGGGGGGGAAGCTAGGAACGGGCACGGGAAGGGGCTCATCAGGGGTTCCCGAGTCCCGAATCTGGATCCTGCTGATCCGGGGCCGGGGCGGCCTGTCCAACAGTGCCCTGCTCCCTGATCATCCGGCACACCACTGTAGCAATGCGCTGGATCTCCTCGTCGTCCAACTGAGGCCGAGGAGCCGGTGTCTGTGGAGGGGCAGCAGGGGGTGAGGACGCTCCTATCACGGCACGAGCAGTCGTGCTAGGCAGGCCGCGTATGCGGCCTTTCGGCCGATTCACGACCTCCGGCGTATCCAGCCATCGCTTCAACCCCCCAGTACTCGCAGCCGTACTAGTGGACGCTGATGGCTGTCCGGACTGCTGCTCGGACCCCCTTAGCTGTTCATACGAGGCCTGCAAAAATAGTGGTTTAACGATATGTTAGGGCATTAATTAACGAAACAGACATTGAGGATAGAAAGAAAAAACATTAACTTAAATAAATTGACTCACATCGATCCGCCGGGCAATATCTGAAATATAGTCGCCCGCCCGGTGCGTCTCGTCCTTGTCCTTCTTCCGCACGTGCGTCTGATTATACGTCAGAGCTACGACCTCATCGTCCTCCAGATCCGGGTGCTCGACCGCGTTCTTGTGTCGGACGATGTCGTGTGGCACCGACCCCCCCGTGTGCGTCGGATCTTTGTTCTGTCTGTTCTCAGTCCCGCTCTTACTCTTGGCGTCCCAACCTGGATCCGCAGCCCACCGATCTATCATCTCCCCCCATACACGGTGAGATATCCAATGTGGGGGATATCTCGCCATGTCCGTCATCGGGGCACCCGCGGGCAGCGCCTTCTTCGCCCGGTCCCGTGCATCGTGGAGCCATCGGCGGTAATTCTTGCCGATGTAGGCAAAGAAAGCCTGCTGCCCCAGTACCTGCTGCTGAGGCGTGTCAAACGTGAACCCCTCCTGTAAGGCATTCAATAACACAAATTAACAACATAAAACAAACTGTAATTTAACATTTACTAACGCTGAAAAAAATACTTCACCGTACCAGCCACTCCTCCCATAGGGCCTCCCTCGCAGCGGCATCCCAGTCCTTCCAGTACAGGCGTGGCTCGAAGAATCGGCCCTTCACAAGAACGCCGATCTTCGTCCTCGCCATATTCTCCAGGATCCTGCCAAAGAAGTAATTAAATTAATTAATACAGTTCAAATATAAATTAACACCCCAAAATTTTGTAATAAGGCATGAGGTGATATTTTTAGTACTTACAGGCCCTCCTGCGTGAGCGTAACTCTCTGTTTACGCTGGGGGTCGATGCGTACCCCGCGTGTCGGACCACGGCCTCGTCGAGATCCTACAAAACACAGACATTAATACAGTTCAAATATAAGGCTAGCAAAAATGTACGAAACACCGTTATCAACTATACCTGAGGTAGAACCCACGAAAGATGGAGAATGCACGCGCGTGTGGGATGAATCTGCGTCGGGCTGGGGCGACGGCTGGGGCTGGGGCGATGGCTGGGGCTGGGGCGACGGTGACGGCTGGGGCTGGGCTCCCGATGGCTGTCTGCGATCACTCTGTGCCTCGTCATCAGTAGGCAATGACGAGGTGGGACTAACCGGGGAGGAAGCAGCTCGGCGTCCAGCCCGGCCACGAATAGCCCGTATCCTATCCATATCTGACTTCATATAGATTATATACAAAGACATTAACACGTGAAAAACAATAATTTAGGCATAAATCATCATCGGCATATATATATATATATATATATATATATATATATATATATATATATATATATATATATATATATATATATATATATATATATATATATATATATATATATGAACGGATGTGCAAAAACACATCAATAAACCCAAGTTCTAAAATGTTACTACATTTTTCCCGTGATGTTACAACATTACAAGTCAATCATTTTCAGTTTGCGAATCATCTTCATCACTTTCCTCATCGCCCTCTTCTTCGTGGGACTCGTCGTCCTCTTCATCTTCTAATTCATCCTCTTCATCAGTAGACTCGGTCACATCATCTCCAACACTTTCAACATCTAAAAATACGTCATCATCTACGACTTCTTCTCCCACAAGAAGTGTTGTTGGAAGAGGAAGATCGTCCTCCTCGTTGTTGACCTCAACAGGAAACAAGACACGTGGTTGGTCGGCTTGAAAGGAGTCTAGCTCACTGTCATATGTCACGGGCAATTTCTTGGACTTGATAGTTGTATACCAATGAGATTTGGGATTGGCGACGTCCTCCGCGTAAAAGACTTGTACAGCTTGACTAGCAAACACAAAGGGCTCGTCTGATGCAAGTCTTGACTTGACATTGACATCTACAATCCCTTGAGAGCTAACACGGATTCCTCTACTGCATGTGACATCGAACCACGTACACTTGAACATTACTAGGCGGTTTTGGGAACCCAGATATGTTAGCTCAACAATCTCATCTAGCTCTCCGTAAAAATCCATGCAATTCTCGGCATAACAGTCGCCGTTGACCAAGACTCCACTGTTTTGGGTTTGTTTTGTTCGGTCATCATCTTTTACGTTAAACCTAAACCCGTTGATGATATAGCCTCCGTAACAGGATGTTTGTTTGTTAGGGCCTTCGGCTAGTAATTTCAAGCATGAGGCCACTGGTCTATCCATTGACTGAACCTATTGTAGATGACGGTAAAAATTAAGGATAAATCAGTATACTAATTGGCCACAGAACTGTATATAACACATAATATAATTTCGTTAAATAATCTTACACGGATTTTGAACCACTGTACAAATTGTGATTTCCGATGAGATTCAAGTCCAGCGGGATCAGTGTACAAATTATAAAACAGTGAATAACTCATGCTTAGTCCGATGTCTGTGGAAAATTCGGCAGCACCTCCCCGCATTTCTCCAAGTACACCACATCGATTAGGTGTTCTAACATTTATCTAACCTTGCTCAGGAAGGTTTGACGGATGTTAGAACACCAGATCTGTATGCACCCGGAGAAACACACGAGAACGTGTACCATATATCCACGACATAGAACATAAAGCATGAGTCAAAATACTGTTTTATAAACAATTAGCTTTTCTAAACTGTCCAAACTAGACATCCAAAGGCTCATTACAAGGCATTACTTTGTAATGAGTACCTTTGAACGGGAACTAAGGGTTTCTATGCATGCATGTGTTCAGAAATTGATAAGATATGCAAGAATCTTTCCGAAATATCAAAACTACAGAATGATCGTTGCATATGTTACCAATTCCACATTAAATAGAACTCGTTGGCAACGAGTTGAACCATCTCATTGCCAATGGACTTCTCAAAACAACAATTAATATAAAGAAGGCAGGGTTTGTAAACAACGAGTAATTGAACCATCTCTGGGCAACATGGAGTAATTATGGGATGTACAAGGGCTAACTGGGTTATTAGGGTTAATTACGATTATTAATTATAGCTGATTAGGGTTGATTAGGACTAATTAGGGTTATTTAGTCCTAATTAGGGTTTAATTGTGCCGAGTAGTGATGATTAGTCCTAATTAGGGCTAATTGGGCTTAATTGGGTTATGTTAGGGCTAATTAATGTTAATGAGGGATAGTTTCGGATAATTATAGCTGACTAGGGTTGATTAGGACTAATTAGAGTTATGTAGTCCTAATTAGGGTTTAATTTTGCCGAGTAGTGCTGATTAGTCCTAATTAGGGCTAATTAGGCTTTAATTGGGTTATGTTAGGGCTAATTAATGTTAATGAGGGCTAGTTTCGGATAATTATTGCTAATTAAGGTTGATTAGGACTAATTAGGGTTATTTAGTCCTAATTAGGGTTTTGATGGTGCCGAGTAGTGTTGATTAGTCCTAACTAGCGCTAATTAGGCGTAATTGGGTTATGTTAGTGCAAATTATGACTAATTAGGCTAACTACAATCAATATGCGCGGGTTTTGGGTTCATTTGGGCTAATTTGAGGTAATTACAGCTAATTTGAATTTCATCAGGTTCTTAGGGTTAATTAAAACTAATTAGGCTCGTTAGAGCTAATTAGGGTTAATTGATTTACTAAAATATTGTTAATCAGGACTAATTAGGGCTAATTATAGCCAGCGCTGGAGCCACGATTAGATTCCAGGGGGTGCATGCTAAAAATGTCGCATTAACCTAACTAACCTAAATTTAATGCACATTCAACAACCTCAATTCCGACACCTCATATACGGTGTCGATATGGTGTCCGATACGTGTCTGACACCTCCGGACACGTGTCCGACACATACCGACGCGTGTCCGACGCCCACCGACACGCACCTCCAGACACATCGGCATACGTTAATTTGTTTTTTAAATGCTGGACACCGTCGATCAAACGTGGTGTCCGTGTCTGCGCTAACTAACATGTATCTCAATCCAATTGGGTCTCATCCTCCGTCAACAACCTCAATTCCGACACCTCATATAGGGTGTCGATATGGTGTCCGATATGTGTCTGACACCTCCGGACATGTGTCCGACACATACCGACACGTGTCCGACGCCTCCGGACACGTGTCCGACGCCACCGACACGCACCTCCAGACACATCGGCATACGTTAATTTGTTTTTTAAATGTCGGACACCGTCGATCAGACGTGGTGTCCGTGTCTGCGCTAACTAACAGGTATCTCAATCCAATTGGGTCCCATCCTCCGTCAACAATCTCAATTCTCAAATGCTCAATGCAATAAATTAACAAAAATCACACATTCAATCCAATTGGGTCCCATCCTCCGTCAATAATCTCAATATCTCAAATGCTCAATGCACAATTAACAATCTAAAATCATCTTTAACTTTTCACAGCAATTTACATGTATAAGAGGAAGACAAAAGGTATAGCGTAGAGCAAATAGAGAGGAAGACAAGAACTTTACCTCACGAGAAATACTGCCGGAGGTGAGAAACCGTCGTCTCCGGTGGTCCCGGTGGTTGACGCTGCTCTCTCTATCTCTCTCTCAGTCTCTCTCCTCTTCACAGATCTGCCGGAGGTGAGGGCCCGTGGTCGCCGGAGTTGCAGGTGGTCGCCGTCGTCGAGGGAGGTCACCGCCGGGGTCGAGGGAAGTCACCGCCGGTGTCGAGGGAGGTCGCCGCCGGGGTAGTCTCTCTCCTCTTCACAGATCTGCCGGAGGTGAGGGCCCGTGGTCGCCGTCGTCGAGGGAGGTCACCGCCGGGGTCGAGGGAAGTCACCGCCGGTGTCGAGGGAGGTTGCCGCCGGGGTAGTCTCTCTCCTCTTCACAGATCTGCCGGAGGTGAGGGCCCGTGGTCGCCGGAGGTGCAGGTGGTCGCCGTTGTCGAGGGAGGTCACCGCCGGGGTCGAGGGAAGTCACCGCCGGTGTCGAGGGAGGTCGCCGCCGGGGTAGAGGGAAGTTGGGTTTTGGGATTTTCGAAGAGAGAAGCAGATCTGTGGATTTAATAGACTTTTAGCGACGGATTTATTCCGTCGCTAAAAGTCCGTCGGTGAAGACCTATTTGTACCGACGGAGTTTTTTGCGACGGAATAAATCCGTCGCTTAAATAATATTTCACGGCGGAGTGTTACCGACGGAGGTTTCCGTCGGTAAAACGCCTTTTCACCGACGGAGTTTTTTGCGACGGAATAAATCCGTCGCTTAAATAATATTTTACGACGGAGTTTTACTGACGGAGGTTTCTGTCGGTAAAATTCATTTTAGCGACGGAATCTATGCCGTCGCCGTCGCAAAAGACGCCTTTTCTTGTAGTGATGGGATCATCCTCATCCAGTAGTAAAAATGATCTCTCGTACCATCAGAATCGTTAATTATTCTTTCCACGAAGGGACGCATGATAGGACATCAACTGGCCGTGCAAGCTTGCTTACTACGAATCTGCTTCTAGCTCTATCGAGTAAGAATGATAAGCTTTCTTAGATCTTCTGCTAGCGGTATCCCTATTGCTTAACCTACAGAAGCATATACATTCTCATCATAGGATATACTCTTTCTTGTGTAATATACTGCTCTAGCGAACTACCTCAAAAAAATCGCTGAACCCCAAAAAATGGGTTAAAAGATTTTAGGAGACGCAATTTTATTTAATTAAATAAAGAAAAATAAACAAAATCTGAAAATGACAGTAAAAATGTCCAAATGACTATTTCTTCTAATCTATGAAAACAAATAAATGGGTTCGGAGACTAAGTTATACGACGAAAAGGTGTTAGCATACCCTTTTGGTCTCCACTTCATTTCTTTTGATTTTGGCCTTAAGGATACAGACCTTAACCTAATCTGATATTACTGGTTTGAATTCGACAATTAGGGTCAAATGGCATACATATTTGTTTGAACAAATCATAATCAAAACTATCGTAGTTCGACTCGTATCCAATGGGAGGCAACCTACACTCCGGTCTTAGACTTGAACTAAGAAATAAAATGAAGATATACTTTTTGATATTTTTGGTGTAATAGAAATATGATCGAGAAGAAGGAAAATTTCTAGACTAATACATTAAACTAGCGTAGAAAGCAATAACTATACCTCGTGAGTATACTTGCCTAAAAGACTTGAGAGTATATAGAAATAATATGCGAAGTGCCAATTTTCTCTTAAGAGATGATCTATCACTTCTAAGAGAAACGATATACAAGCTTTACAAGAGAAAAAGTTGATCTTCAAAATGTAGCCCAAAGGCCCTATTTATAGAAGTATGGCTTGCCAAAAATTCTAAACATGAGCATCTCAATGTGTGATCTGGAGATGAAGCAGAATATTTGATAACAATCGCAAACTGAGAAAAGCCAACTAACTGGCCGGTTTGTCAAAAATCTGCCGGTTCACCCCTTAATTAAATCGTAATTTTTCCAAATTTTGAGACATTACTGCCCTAGTTCAATAATTATCTCTGATATAACTAGATGTGATGTACTAGATTTGTGAATTATCTCTATATTTCATGTAAATCACTTGCATTAAGGATAAATCACAAATAATTCAAAAATATTCTAAGTGAATCACTCTTGGCATATGGACTGGGCCCACCTAACTGAGCTGACCCAATTGTTAGAGTGGACTATACTGGACAACTGGACTGAACTAACTATTGGACCAGATTAAATTAGTCAAGTTTAATATATTATCACGCCTACACCCACTACAAGAAAAGAAGGATTTTGCGACGAACATTTATTGACGGAAAAAATTCCGTCGCTAAAAGATCTTTCAGCGACGGGTTTCACCGTCGGTAAAAGTCCGTCATTAAAAATGTAACAGCGACGGACCATTCCGTCGGTAAAATGTTATGCAGACGGATGGTTACCGACGGACTTTTAATGACGGACTAAACCGTCATTAATTTTTTTTAGAGAATTTTATGATTTTCTATGGTTTTTTTAAAAAAATTAAGCTACGGAATGGTACCGTCGCTAGAAATTCCATCGGTAAAAATGTAATAAAGAGTTTTACCGACGGACTTTTAGCGACGGTAACTTTCCGTCGCTAAAAGTCCGCCTTAAATTAGGTCAGATCTGCCTTCCTCCCGTTTCTCTCTCCGTCTCTTAATTATCTCTCACCCACCGACGTTCTCACCTACGGCGACCCCCTCTACGGCGAGGCACACCTCCGGTGACACCACCATCATCCCCTCGACACCACGCCACCTCCGGCGATACCACCATCATCCCCTCGACACCACGCCACCTCCAGTGATACCACCATCATCCCTCTTGCTGCTCGAGCTCGACTGCTCCACCTAAGCAGCTTCTCTATCACATGTCGCATTGCCTTTCCCGTTGCCGTCGAAAGCCCGTCGCTCCGGCCGCTGCTCCAGCTGACACTGCAACTGTTTTTCTTCGCCTTGCTGCTCGGCTGCTCCATCGAAGCAGCTCCTCACCTGCACCAGTGCTTTTGCTGGTTCGTTACTCTCTTCCCTCCAACTTGATATGTTCTGCTGCTGCTAAGTGCTACCTCAATTGCTCGTTGCTCAATGTTTTGCTGTTTAACTGTTTAGCTCAATGATTTAGAGCATATAAAATCTAACATGACGAAGTATTATACACTTCAGTTATTAAAAAGTGGAAGATTAACTGAAACGAAGCAGAACAATACTCTGAAATAAGCTAATCAAGTTGAACTAATAGAACCCCCTAGGTGCGCCTTAGGTGCGCCTGCGCCTTTAATAACACTGACCAAACCCTAAATTGAACTAATAGAACCCTCTAATTGAACCCTAAATTGAAGTAATTGAACCATAATTAAA
Organism: Escallonia herrerae; assembly: GCA_033070095.1. Lineage (NCBI taxonomy): Eukaryota > Viridiplantae > Streptophyta > Magnoliopsida > Escalloniales > Escalloniaceae > Escallonia > Escallonia herrerae. The sequence goes on along the minus strand of JAVXUP010002467.1, from coordinate 112,693 downwards.
TCCTAAATTGAATGCCCTAATCGAATCGAACCCTAAATTAAACTAATTGAACCCTTAATTGAATGCCCTGATCCAACCGAACCCTAAATTGAAATAATTGAACTCTAAATTGAATGCCCCAAATCAACCAAACTCTAAATTGAATCGATAGAACCCCTTAATTGAACCCTAAATTAAAGTAATTAAACCCTAAATTGAATGCCCTAATCGAATCGAATCCTAAATTAAACTAATTGAACCTCTAATTAAATGTCCTAATCCAACCGAATCCTAAATTGAACTAATTGAACCCTAAATTGATTGCCCCAAATCAACCGAACCCTAAATTGAACTAATAAAATCCCCTAATTGAACCATAAATTGAAGTAATTGAACCATAATTAAATCCTAAATTGAATGCCCTAATCGAATCGAACCCTAAATTAAACTAATTGAATCCCTAATTGAATGCCCTGATCCAACCGAACCCTAAATTGAAATAATTGAACCCCCTAATTGAACCCTAAATTGAATGCCACAAATCAACCGAACCCTAAATTGAATCAATAGAACCCCTAATTGAACCCTAAATTACTATAATTGAACCATAATTAAACCCTAAATTGAATGCCCTAATCGAACCAAACCCTAAATTAAACTAATGGAACCCCTAATTAAACCCTAAATTGAATGCCCTAATACAATCGAACACTAAATTGAAATAATTCAAGCGCATCGGATATGTGCATTTTGAACAATTTTTTCCCATTTGAACATTGATCATTTGTTTGATAATTTTAGGTTGTTAATTGTGCATTTGAGAATTGTGATTATTGATCTGTGATTTTAGGTTGTTAATTGATGATTTTAGGTTATTAGCTGTGCATTTGAAGTAATTGCGATTATTAATTGATGATTTTAGGTTGTTAATTGTGCATTGAGCATTTGAGATATTTAGATTATTAAAGGAGGATGGGACCCAATTGGATTGAATGTGTGATTTTTGTTAATTTTTATTGCATTGAGCATTTGAGAATTGAGATTGTTAACGGAGGATGGGACCCAATTGGATTGAGATACCTGTTAGTTAGCGCAGACACAGACACCACGTCTGATCGACGGTGTCCGACATTTACAAAATAAATCAACATATGCCGATGTGTCCAGAGGTGAGTGTCGGTGGGCGTCGGACACGTGTCTGACGCAGATTCATCCCACACGCGCGTTGATTCTCCTTCTTCCGTGGGTTCTACCACAGGTATAGTTGATAACGGTGTTTAGTACATTTTCGCTAGCCTTATATTTAAAGTATATTTGAACTGTATTAATGTTGGTGTTTTGTAGGATCTCAACGAGGCCGTGGTCCAACACGCGGGGTATGCATCGACCCCCAGCGTAAACAGAGAGTTACGCTCACCCAGAAGAGCCTGTAAGTAAAAAAAATATCACATCATGCCTTATATTTAAAATTTTGGGGTGTTAATTTATATTTGAGCTATATTAATTTATTTATTTACTTCTTTGGCAAGATCCTGAAGAATCAGGCGAGGACGAAGATCGGCGTTCTTGTGAAGGGCCGATTCTTCGAGCCACGCCTGTACTGGAAGGACTGGGATGTCATTGCGAGGGAGTCCCTATGGGAGGAGTGGCTGGTACGGTGAAGTATTTTTTTCAGCGATAGTATTTCTTTAATTAGAGTTTGTTTTCTGTAGTTAATTTGTGTTATTGAATGCCTTACAGAGGGGTTCACGTTTGACTCGCCTGAGCAGCAGGCACTGGGGCAGCAGGCCTTCTTTGCTTACATGGCAAGAATTACCGCCGATGGCTCCACAACACAAGGGACCAGGCGAAGAAGATGCTGCCCGAGGTTGCCCCGATGACGGAGATGACGAGATATCCCCCATATTGGTTATCTCCGACTGTATGGACGGCGATGATAGATCGGTGGGCTGCAGATCCAGGTTGGGATGCCAAGAGTAAGAGCGGGGCTGAGAACAGGCAGAACAAAGATCCGACGCACACAGGGGGTCGCTGCCACACGACATCATCTGACACAAGAATGCGGTCGAGCACCCGGATCTAGAGGACGATGAGGTCGTAGCTCTGACGTATAATCAGACACACGTGCGGAAGAAGGACAAGGACAAGACGCACCAGGCAGGCGACTATATTTTAGATATTTCCCGATGGATCGATGTGAGTCAATTTGTTTAAGTTGTTAATTTTTTGTCTTTCTATCATCAATGTCTGTTGCGTTAATTAATGCCCTAACATATTTTATATCATTGTTTTTGTAGCCGTCGTATGAACAGCTTAGGGGGTCCGAGGAGCAGTCCGGACAGCCATCAGCGTCCACTAGTACGGGTGCGAGTACTGGGGCGTTGAAGCGATGGCTAGATACGCCGGAGGTCGTTAATCGGCCAAAAGGCCGCATAAGCGGCCTGCCTAGTTGGACTGCTCGTGCCGTGATAGGAGCGTCCTCACCCCCCGCTGCCCCTTCACAGACACCAGCTCCTCGACATCCGTTGGATGATGAGGAGATCGCGCGCATTGCTACGGTGGTGTTGAGGATGATCAGGGAGCAGGATCAGCAGGGTATCGCAACTGGACATGCCTAGCCGACCCCGAATCAGCAGGATCCAGATTCGGGACTCAGCAACCCCTAATGAGCCCCTTCTCGTGCCCGGTCCTAGCTTCCCCCCCCCCAGCCCCCGCTCCCGGCTTGTACTCTTCTCCCCTCCCCTAACCGGCTGTATCCGGTTCCCAGCTTGTACATAATGAGTCTTTTTATGATTAATTATACATATTTCTTTATGTATTGATTATTGCGCGTTGTTGTTGAGGATTGATTTTTTTATTACAGGTTTGGGCATTAGAAAAATAAAAAAAAATATTTTTAAAAAAATTTGACTTTTGGCGTCGCTAAATTTTTTTATCACTATCGATTTTTTAGCAACAGATTATTCTGTCGCTAAATAAGACATTTAGCGACGGAATATTCAGTCGCTAAAAAATTTATTTCGTCGCTAATTTAACAAAAAAAGAAATTAAATTAAAATACTTAAAATATAATTAGAGACAGATATTCCGTCGCTAATTAATAAATAAATATGTCGCAAAAATATAAATATTACACGACGGATTTGAAAATTCCGTCGCCAAACTATTAGTAACGGGCTTTTATACGAGGGACTTTTAGCGACAGTAAATCCGTCGCTAAAACATTTAGCGACGGATTTTCCCGTCGCTAAAATCCTTTTTTCTTGTAGTGACCCATATTTATAAACTTTAATGAACAATAAAGCCCAATAATCATTTAATTTAAAATAACTACAATAGCGGATGTCTATAGAGCCCCTCAGTGAGGGATCGCATGTGCAGGCAAAGATCATTGAAAAACAACACACTTTTGTAGTGAAAATACAAAAAAAAAATCCACAAGACTCTGAAAAAACTCGCATATAATTACAACGATAAGAGGTCGGACCTTTAGAGGGCTTTTTATGTATTCTTAGAAAGGAATTAGACCAACGTAGTTAGAAAAAAGAGTTATTGCTCGTAGCCAAAAATCATGACAACAGTGTTGGTCGCTGAATGATTAGGAATTTGTCTGTTGTGGAAGCCACCAAATCGACTTGCATGGTCAACAGGCAAAAATGACAAGCTTCCATCTCGATACCGGAGCCATTAAATTGATTTGAATGGTCATCTAAATGTGCGAAAGAAAAAATCAGTTTATTGCAGGAGCCACCAAATCGGTTCAAAGTGGTTGACGGATTGAGTCTTATACTTAAATATCAGAGCCACCAAATTCGTTTGGATGGTCGTCTGGATATATGAGAAAGAGAATCTTGCTTGTTACCGAAGCCACCAAATCAATATGGATGGTCAACAAACAAGAAGGATGATGTATTGTTAGATGCCAATTTAAGTGGTTATCTAAAAATATGAAGAACAACTTTGGCCGTTACTGGAGCCACCAAATCGATTTAAATGATCGACGGTCAAAGTGGTGATTTGATTGAGTGCTAGGGCCATAACGTGCTCAAGAAATTGATAAGTTAAAAAAAATTAGGACTCACAACGAAGAGCCAGAGCCAACAATGCCCTCAAGCATTTGGGATAATTTTCAATAATATCACTAATGTCGGAGCCAACAATGTCCAAGCACAGCTAGTCGTTGAGGGTAAGTATTCACCAACATGCAGTGCAGGCATACACGCACAAAAATCATGCCAAGGTTAAACTCTTTGGACATTTACACATGCAACACATGAAATTAAAGGAATTATGAATGCAAGATTTTTTTTAAGGACCTAAAATTGGCCATTTGATGAAAGAGCTCGAAGGGTACAAATGATATGTCGAAAATCGGCTGGTTAGTCAAAGAGATGGGATTGCAAAAATAAAATACAAAAACTGGTCGGTTAATAAGCAAGTTTGGCAGATATAAACGGGAAAACCGATTTTTTTTAGTGAGATTTTGTGTGTGTGATTTTAGAGTTTTTTCATAGGCTTCAAATCACAATCTACTCACTCTCTCTCAAACTCGACCCTAAGAAGGATTTCTCCCTTTCAAATCCCTCTCCAATTAGAGTTGCTCTCTATAAATTCTTGAGCTTTCTTCTTCTTCCTCCTCAATTTCACTCATAATGGAATTCCAACGAACAAGAAGGAGGGCCCCAAATTGGGCGACAATTTGTAGAGATGATCATTCGATCCTCACATCGGATTAGGATGTGCACCTTAGTCACTATTTTTTTATAGACGAGGTATGTGTTCCATTTGCTGTCTCTAAATTTCACACACTTTTCACACATTATGTTTTCTCATGCAAAGTAGGGGCCACTTGATACTTTTCACTTTGTTTTAATGCATTCCATGCATAAACAGGCGGTCCTTGAATTTTTTTCCTCTTTTTCCTTTGATTTTTGCAGCCCCTCCCATCAAACATCTGTTGTTAGGGCTCCCTGAATTTGGTAGAGAATGGTGGCGGAAAGTACTAGATTTGGTCGAGAATAGGATAGTTGGGACTGCCATTGATTTGTTCTTAAACAGGTTACGTACTTTACCTGGAGTAAAAAGCATTATTGAGCTTGGCGGAGCGTTGGTGGTTTCCACCAACACGCTCCATCTACCTTTCGGGGAGGCTACACTTATCATGTATGATTTTGTAAATATCACGAGCATTCACGTTCAAGGGAGGCCTATCCCATGGGCCTATAATCTCGATAAGGACTGTAATCTTGTGGTCCAGTTGCTTAGGTTTAAGCCGTCCTACAAGAACAGTGGTTCCATTTTGCTTGTTACCCTCGGTCCCATTACAAGGAAAGGACTTTGGAGGATGCCGATGAGGCATCCGATTGATCAGTGTGTCTGGGGGTTTATGTTGTACGTCCTGGGGGAGACGTTGTTTAGCAACATGGACGATTCAGTGTAGTTTTGGTGCTTGAGAGCTTTAGATGAGATAAGGGAAATCGGAGAGTACGACTGGGGTACTCCGCCATGGCCCATCTACTCCACTCGATGGGCTCAGTATCTCGGGGGTAGTCCTCGAGCTTGATGGGGTGCTGCGATGTTTGGGAGGTATGTCTCCACCCTTGAACTTTTTCTAGATTTTTCTCATGCACTTGATACAATATCGCTCATAATTTTGCTTTGATCACTTATTTGGGGTTTTGATATCTTGGGTCCGCATTCACTATGGCTGGGAGAGGGGCACACGGATGAGACGAGGCTGACATTGTACCGATAGAATTTTCGTGATGAGAGAGTTGGGGCTTTAGGGGGGGCCTATCGAGATAGCTTTAGGGGCTTGGCTTAGTGCCCACTATATTTCTCATTTAGACTTTCTCATCGATGCTTATTTTTATCGAAACTCACATCTTTTCCTTCTTTACAGGGATCCCTATCCAAGTGGCCACTACAAGAAATAGGACTTTTACTGACGGACTTTTCCGTTGCTAAAAGTCCATATTCCATCGAGAATGAAATTTAGCGACAGATTGTCCGTCGCTAAAAATCCGTTGCAAGAAAGGCCGTCGCTAAAAAAATTAGCAACGGAATTTTAGAATCCGTTGGTAAAAATCCGACTTTTACCAACAGACTTAATTACCTTTAGCGATGGAACTTTCCGTCGCTAAAAGTAATTTCCTTTTTTTTATTTTTCAAAAAATACTTTTCCGTCGCTAAAACCTCCCAACATATTTGCATCATGTTTTGCGATGAATTTTGTCACTAATAGGTTAAAAATATCTTTTTTATCATTTTCATTATTGCTTAAAATCCAAACCTTTTATTACGAACATAGTGGTCAAAAGGTAATTACAAGGCAACAAAATGTTACCTTAAATTCCTTAATTATCTGCAACATCACTTCTCTATGCAAAGAGTTAACAAATTCCATAAAATACTTAGGTATATATCACTCTAAAAAAACCACACTTCAATTAACAAAGAGCTCAATCTAATGAATTAGAAACTCTGTCTTGCACTTTGATCATCTTTGTCCAGCTTGTGAAGGCAATGGAAATGAAAATGAAACCAAATATGCGAAGGCAATGGAAACTCTTTAATTTGTATCTTGAACTAAGACTCAAATTAAATTTGCAAAGGCAATGGAAATGAAACCAAATATTGTTCATCACTAATCCTAATTACCCACAAGGAGAAAACTCGAAGACCAAAGTTTCTTAAAAGAACATTTACCTTCTTTTCTACCAAGTCCATTCTTACATCTTCATATCTGCATTTAATCGAGCATCCAACGCCGCCTTTCAAATGAAAACCATTACTTCTAGTTAGCTAATAAATTCATTTGAAGAAAACAAAAAAATTGATCAAGCATTCACAATATTTCTTTAGGCGCCCAGATTTCTTGCAATTGCATTTTCTTTTGTGCAAGATTAAGGATTTAATTATACGTGATACTTAACATCACTATACAAGTAAATTAAAGAAACTAGATACTACTTTTCTTTTATTAACTTCCTTATCGTAATTTCAAGCACAGAATCAGAGGTCCTGATAACTTTGGGAGCAAATGCAAGCAGATTGGGAGATTCATGAATAGGCTTGTTAAAGAAATCACTTCCCAGATGTAGAGATATCACATAATGTTTCATATCAATCATCATGCAATCAAAGCAAACATCCTATAACAACATTGATGCTAATTTAATCCAACAGATATCCCCAAAATTATGTAATCCCAAAATGTCTCTTTTTGAGGGGTAAGGCAGAGCAATTTATCTTATAGATTATAATATGCCTGCATAAGTTGGGTAATCATGTTTTACCGTGAATGCATAATTACCTGATCAATCTTTAAAGGATCTCCTTCTAAAAAATGTGCATCAACAGGAACAATATCCCCCAATTTTATACTAACAATGTCACCTGGAACTAGCACCGCAACATCCTTTTCGCTCCATTTTCAATCACGTAACACCTAGTGCAACTAATTCGGAACTCAGAAATCAAAAGAAGATGTCAGCATAGTACCATATCGACAATCACATTAAAAGAAAGAAACAAAAGAAATACTTTTTGGTGGACAATAAATTAGTCTAGGAGAGCAAATACCCTTCGCTTTTGGAGCCAACCGAGCCATAAGAGCAGCAGCTGCATTTCCAGCATTATTTTCCTCTATAAAGCTGATGGTTGAATTGATAACAAGCAAGACCAAGATACCAACAAAGTCATGGTAATCCCCGGGCTTCTATGCAGCAATGGGTTGATCCATAGTTATTCCAAATTTCTTACCATTACCATTAATTCAATGAAATCCCATTTTATCGAGTCCAGTGTAAGTTTTTGCCCTATTAACTAACAATATGTGACCTGTCAACTTTGTCCAAATTCACTAGTTAACATAATGTTTACTCAGGGAATGGCTGAATGAAAATCACTAAATTTTCAGCAATTATGTAAGACTTACCCCTCCATGTACAAGGCCAATAGCCATTAGAACAGCTGCTTCCATCACCTATGACAAAGGATTCCACATAAAGCACAAAAATTTCAAAACTTTACTTTCCTATGACAATACACAGAAGAATTATATTTAGGTGTAAAGAAAATATATATACAAGATATATGACTGGAAGTATACAAAATAATAATTATAGATATATCCTAAATATATTTCCTTGAACTATTTCTCATCAAGTTTATTGTACCCAAACAATTCCAAACGTTCTTGAACTTCATCCAAGCTTAATCCTTGTTTTGAACATTTCAGATGTGCAAAGACTTCTTCCAATGGTGCGTTCTCCTGCGTATAACAAATTCCAATTCCAACATTGATCAAAATATCCACTTCTCCCCCTTTTACCCATTTTCATTTGTTTCATTTACTTTTCTTTTTCGTGGGAATCATTTTTGTGAAATTAGAAGATGCTTGAAGCTATATTAATGAGAGTGATTATCTGGGTGAATGCACAACTAATTTGGCTAAAAGTGAATTCATCTGCTAGAACAATAACTTGTGCATACAAAGAATTGAATCGTGGCTATACTTTTGCTTACAACTAGTTGATACAAATTTGGAGAGAATCATACATATGCAAGCAAGAAGACTTCAATGTTTTGTCTTTAGGCACAGGAATATACCAGATGAATAGATTCCTTGATTACAGCGTCAAGGGCAATCAACTTCTCATCCGTGTCATTAATAGGGAGGGACGGTGGCAGCAGGGGTAGGGGTGGTTCGCTTTGAGGTGGATGGCATAGGTGCAAAGCAACAGAGGTGAGGAAAGAGAGAGGTGTTGTGGGGGGGGGGTGAGTGAGGGTGGGGAAGGCAGACATCAAGGATGGGTGGCGTGAGAGGTGGGCGGCATGGATTAGAGAAGAGAGAGAGAGAAACGTAAAGGGAATAGAGAAAGAAGACGGGGAAGGAGAATAAGAAGGGTTAGGGTTTATTTTTCATAAACACCTTTTAGCCACGGATTTTTAACCGTCGCTAAAATTCCGTCCCTAAAAATAAAACAAATTAAGCAAAAATGAAAAAAAAATATGAAAATCGTGTTTAGAGACGGATAATTCGGTCGATAAAAGTCTGTCACTAAATATCTTTAACGACGAAATTTTTCGTCGCAAAAGATCTTTAGCGACGAAATAATTCATCGTTAAATGTCACTTTTAACGATAGACCTTTATCGACAGATAAATCCGTCGGTAAAGGTCACTTTTAGCAACGGATTTTAGTTCGTCGATAAAACCAGCTTTTCTTGTAGTGGGCAGGGGGAGAACTTTTATCTAGAGAAGCTGGAGCTCACATGGTGTCAAGTTGTGATGGTGGGGTACTCCTAGGAGGAGTTCTACCAGGTATTCCAGCATCACTCGGAGGTTGAGCCCCGGATCCTAGTTGCTCTACCCATGGAGATGTTTAAGACAAGGACGCTGGACCGAGGGTTGAGGCAAACATTGACACAAGGGATCGAAGTGTCCTCCCTAAGGTGGCCAAATGACCATAACACCTATGAGGCATTTTTTCTGGAGGATCTAGCCCTTCCCATGATGGAAGAGTGGGCGAAAAAGATCCAGCAAGCCCGGTCCGCTAGGAATAGAAAGGGAAAGGACAAGAAGAAAAAGGAGGCCGCGAAGGGGATCTCGTTCCCTTCTTGGTCAGTACTAGTGTTCTTAAGGGGGCTAGTGTTCTTGAGGGGGAAATGTCATGTGATGGAGTCGATCCCTCAGCCCAAGAGGGACAAGGATGTGCTAAGGCTAAAGGAGTTAGCCCGTGTTAAGACGGTAAACTTGGCTCTTAACTTATATCACATGCAATTTAATTTCTTTTATTTGACTCTAACCCTACAATCTCCATTCGCATGTTCTAAGCGACCTACTGAGGGATGCATACTGGATGATCCACATTCTGAAGGATATATTATCCTCTCTTTATGACTTGGTGAAGGCGTACAGGCCATCGGGAGAGGCTACAAAAGTGCCACAGATGTCATCACTAGGAGGTGGATAGAGCGCTGAACAACGTGAAAGCTCTAAAAGCATGCTGCTCTTACTCTTCAGAAACCTATAGAGGAAACTCTGGTGACATGAACGAGGGTAAAAAGATGAGAGCTACGAGTTGAGTCCCATCAGGCCTCTCTATAAACCGGAGCTGGCACCGCCAAATGAGAAAGAGGTCACAAGTGTGAGCAAGGAGCAATCCTCAGCCCCTTCGCAATCGAAGAAGTTGCCCATCCACCAATTGACTCGACTCATGACCGTGTTGTACAAGACTTATAGGAAGCCCAGGGATCGATCAAGCCCCTATTGCTAGACTCATCCCCTAATTCTGAGGATGAGGACTACGAAGAAAAGTAGGATGAGGAGGCCTCAGGATCCGACGAGGAGGAGGCACCCAGCCAGAAAAAGAAGCCTAAAAAAATTGAACTTTGAGATTTGGGCCCGTCAGGTTCTAGCCTAGGGTTAGAGTTAGAAGTTCATCAGGAACTCTTTGAATTATTTCATGTTATAAACTCTTTTATTCTAGTAAATGTTTCTATTTTTTGTGTGACTTCATATGTAAAATATTATATGCACACACTCTCGCATAGAAAGACAAGGGTATGGGAAGAAAACTGGGTTTGGATACAGGGTTTGGCCTTCAAATAGGCACACCCTATTAAACTCCCATTAACACTAACTAACCAGTTAGTTAGTGAGCATACTGAAAATATTTTATTTCGGGCAAAAAACTGGCCAGTTGGTCAAAAGAAAAATTGATATTTTTTAGTAAAACAAAACGGTTGGTAAGAGAGATTGATCTTTACAAACAAAAATAATAGAGGGAAAATAGGCTGGTTTGTCAAAAACCATCCATTTGCCAGATAAGTTTTAGAAATGTTTAAATTTTCAATCCTATCTCCATAAAACTTAGAGTTTTCTCCTTGTATAATTGGCGATACACCTTTTCAAAAGAGGCAAACAAATAGATAAACCCCAATGGTTTCCGAAGACAATCCAATTTTTGAGATTCAATTCCGATCTTTTGCCTACTCTTTTAATAAGGTAGAACTCATTTACCTGGATAGGCAATTTCGTTTGAAGGCTGTCATGAGTCTGCTTACAATTGTCATCCATGAAGATATTCTCCTGGCCACTTGTAAATTTTAGGATCCTCAAGATCATTTTGTTGGATTCAATCTTGATGAGCTTTGTCCTACGTGTGAGGAATTTGTGGGCCTGTCGGACAAAATTACCCATCACTGTTCCTGTGTCCTGTCATCTCTCCTTTATGAGCTTTCGGGAGGTTAGCACAGAGCAGAATAGGTCTTTCGTTTGCGGTACGCACATTCTCCTTTCTCCTTGAATTGAAAATTTTTCCAGCTAAAACGTAACAAGCAATATGCGAGCATGCAGGTGGCTACTTTGGCACTATGCCTGGTTGCCAAGTACCTTACTATTGTGGGCCAAGGAGTTACTGATGTGAGAGCAGAGAACCTGATACCTCAGATGATTTTGTGAGGGAGAACCTTAATTTCGGTAATGGTAGCTGAAACCATCAATGCTCTTACCAAAGTGGTGGCGACTCATTGGCCCATTCTACGTGCTCCCGGTTATCACTGTGTCTACCTTATTGGGGCTGCATTTTTTTGTCTTTTTATTCACTTTTTGGATTTTGAAGGTTATGAGTAAATTATTCCGGCATACTACAATAATTTCTTCCCGGTGCGAGAACTCACTTCTTTTCTGATTCAGACCATTTCTCAAGGTTAGGAGACCCATCCATATCAGCATCGCTACATAGAGGCTGGAATGTTTATTACTCGTATAGAACCTGTTACTCTGTTACTGTCAAATTCCCTCGCATCTGGGAGACAGTTTTGGTTACTGAGAACAAATTGTGAGTTGAATTAGACTGGGATTTTCCTAATAGCAAGAGGTCAAATTCCTTTAAAAGGCTAAAGAAGAAGCTCGTTCTTAAAAAGGTTTTGGGCCTAACTCCAAGACCTCGAAAAATCCTCGTAGGGCATAGCTTAGGGCTTTCGCCGACCTCGGATGTCAAAGGAGACTAAAGTCATATGGATCCGGTGATCTTGGATTAGCTCTAAGATGTTCGAAGAAAAGTACAACGTGGACAAAAATTCGAAACAGGTATTGCACTCTGATGAACCTCAGATCATATAGTCTCTGCCAGCTGGAAGAGATAATTAACAAAGAAAATGGCTGGGTGTCGAGGCTATTCCAAGCTCCGAAGATGGAATAGATGCTTGTGTTCAAGGTCAGTTTGATCATAGGTGAAGAGATGGGGTGAGACTTGGAAAAGTGGGAGCAGCTTAGAGGCTGAAGCGGGAACTCAAGAGGAGAGGATTCTGGCAATTGAGAGGCTAACTTTCAGAAGGAAGGATAAGCCAAAAGTTGGCTCAATTATATTTCTGGATTAGGATGATCATCCTCCTTTGGAAAGAAGAGATGGATGTGACGGCAATAAGATAAACAATTTACTCTTAGGTTGCTGATAGGACTTAGAAATATTTTTTTTTCTTTTGCCCTAACTTTTACCTAGCTTGCCTTTTATAGGGTTTTTGACCTAGCGGGCTCTTTATTATTAATTTTTTTTATCATTTTTTTGTTTTGCCCTAGCTTTTGCCTAGGGAGCCCTTCGTTCCACCAAGTAGACTTTTTTTTTTCGAGGATGTAGTCAAACTCATAGCCAGTGGAATAATGATTCATTTATTAAAATTTAACTGTACCCGAGGCATCTTTATAGACTACCTACATACCTCTATCTGACATGCTACACCAAAATGTGTGTACTGAATTGTGTTCCGAAAAGAGGATTAGGTTATTCGTAGTTTATTTCAATTCTATTATGACATAACATTTCTTTAGTTGATCTAAGTTGACTAGTTGTGACCGTTTAATCCCATATAACTTGACTAATCGCGCTGCATCTCCTGTCATGATTTTCTTGATCATATATAAGGTCCCTACCAGTTAGGCTCCAATTTTCCTCATGGCTTTTGGATTCGTCCAATATCTTCTTTTAATAGCAAATCTCCCTCTTTCAAGCCACGTCCTTTTACCCGCTTATTGAACACTCGGGCAATTCATTTCTAGTAATCGTGGATATGATAAAGGGCTTTTAATCTCTTTTCGTATCCCAATGCTAATTCTTCAAAATGTTGTAGCCAATCTGCCTCGGCTGTATGATTTTTCAACAGTAAAATGAGGGAAGCTACCTCTAAGTCTACTGGGAAAACTACCTCCATGCCATAAACCAAGGAATACGGGGTAGCATTAGTAGATGTTCTCATTGATGTCTTATAGCCCCCGAGGGCATAAAGAAGTTTATCTGGATAACTTCAACATAACTATGTCATATAAGTGAGATGGCAATTTTGTACCAGGTCGATGCGCTCACTCGGTCGAGCCTTTTTTAGTAAAGCTATGTACTGAACTTTCCACGAGACTTGGGTTTTCTTCTATGTAATAGTAGTCAATAGGGCCTCATGTTGTTCTTGGAACTTTTGTGTTGCACTTCCTCTTTTATTTTACTCATGATATTTTTTATGTTCTTATTAGTGGCCTCTATAGCCCCATTGGTCTGTGGATAGTTAGTGAATGTCGGTGTCGAACTATGTCCTACAATTCTTTATTATATCAGTTCATCTTGATCTACTGGCATGTATCTGTAAGCCATTCTGTGTTTATGATCACAAGGGTTTTCTTAGAAAGATATGAGTAAGTGTTTTATTACTTATTTGTCCTCTTTTCATTTTAAAGAGCTAGAAAATTGATTTATCTATTCAGAATACTTGGACCAATATACTGCATAACTTTTGCGCAACTCATTAAGTGTGTTGTTCTAATACAAGGTACGTAAAAATGGATAAGAGTTGGATGCAACTCAAAAATAGAATGCTCCCGGCTTTTGAAAAAGGAGTGAAAGACTTTCTTGAATTTGCTTATGCAAATAAAGATCCAGAAAGTAAAATTATGTGTCCTTGCATGCTATGCAACAACTTCCCAGGCCCAGGTGTTGGCACCCCTATTGGAACAAGTGCAAACTGTTGGCGGATCAAGTAATGAAGCACCAAGCCCAGTGTTACAGGAAGAGTCCGCTCCAGCGGAGGATCTTCAAGTAACTGCAGGTTACGGTGAAAATGGAATTCTTGGAGCATGCCTTGTATTGTTTAATTAGGTTATTTCAGTCTTTTGCTTGATATATATGCACATTGTTCAAGGTAGGAAAGGTGCAAGCTAATGGAATAAATACAAGCTAAAGATTGGTATTTTAATCTGATGTAGACTAATTTGATGCACTATACAGGGAGAAATAAAAGAGGGCCAACTCGAAACCTAGCACTTGCAAAGAAGAGATGGGCGCATTGTGGGTTCGGAATGCCAATTGGTGATAAATGTGATTGGGTGTGTTATCCGGAAGGAAGTGTGACTCAACGTACCAAAATGGGCCAAGTTAGATGAGGTCGAGCGTGAGACCCTCTTGAAAATGGTTGAGGTTAGTTTGCTTTACCTCCTTCCCCTATCCTCACAAACACGCATAAAAACAACAGAAATGCATCTTTGTGTGATAAATTCAACTCTGATAATATTCATTTTGAATCTTTCAATACGTTCATGTATTAGATGAGCAAGAATATTTGGTTCTCTTATTCTTTCTTGCCTTTCCATGTATAGTGCTATGGACCCACCTCCTCTACTTCCTTTCCAGGCTTTCGAACACTCATTTAGGGTGTCCAATTACCGATTAAAAAGAGTTGGCCATCTAAGTAAAAGTTGAGACAACACTGCACAATTTGGCCAACTGTAGTTATGCCATGACCTAGTTCCTATGACTTGATTCCAAAGATTTGTGTTGATTCTGTTCAAGACAAGAATTAGCCCCACCATCTCCTTGCCCCTCCAAAGTATTCATGCACCAGACTAGGTGTATAAGGACAAATTTACTGTTAAAGTCCTGCATTTAGCTCAGAGACTTGAAAACCCACAAAGATGACAACATAGATGACATGCTTCTTGGTTTTCTGGATGCGAAGCTCGTCTGCTCTGGACTGAGCCACCTCCTCATCAAGTCGGTCATAAGCGTTGGTTTGTAGGGGTAGTTGTGCCTGTTTTTCTGCCATCTTTTGATTCTTGAGGGAAAATAAGAAACTCTTACAAGCAGTGGTTGTATATGACTATGTGGGTGCTTGTTTGCGGGAGATCAAAGAAAGCTTTGAAGTCTTTGATGGCTGGTTTTTTGGCTTACGGAGGGGTCTTGAGCAGCTAGTTGAAGAATGGTGCATTAATTCATATGGAACACCACAGAATGCCACTGCATTTAACAATCCTACATGCGGCTGAGAATTAACTGGATATTGCGGAGGAACTCTTGTAATAATGAATCGGAAAATGTGTTTTCAACTATGGAAGCACACAGAAAAATAGGAAGAGTGTAATTCAGTAGAAGTATATACTTCTACCACTAACGTACAAAGGATAGACACAAACTCAGAGTTTAACACACAACAAGTATATAAAGCACTTGCATTTCAAGTTCTGAAGCTGCTCGGTCGCCAGGACAACTTCCATGGTGCAATTCATATTGGAAGCTCTGTTCTTCTTCATCATGAACATGATTGTCACCTTCCATCTGACTCCCGATTGGCTGCTCAGCGGCAGAATCTCTGAACTGATATCATTTTCCAGTTCAGTTCTGTTTGTTAAGTTGGTAGATGACAAGTTCACCTCTGACTCTGGATTGGCTGTTATCCTGCCCACTAGTTTGCTGAAAGTCATGGTTGTACCATCAAGTTGATTTTGGACTGCTGATTAGTTATAATGACAGTGACAACTTGCTTTCTTTAGGGCCTTGTTTGTATTCATCTCATTTTTCCAATAATATCATCTTCTTGCATTTCAATGAAAAAAAGCTTGCCGAGCCAGGACCATTTTTTATTTATTTTTTCTGCACGTTGAGGTTTGGATTCATCTCATTTGGCTACAGAAATGCAAGAAATGAGGGCTTCACAAAGGGAGACGAACCGGCTGCTCCAATCTTTGTTGGCGAAAGTGAAAAATGGCAGCAACAACTCTTCCTCTTGACAGTGAGTTACTACAACCTACTGGACAATGCTTCTAATCTGTCTCATTAGATTAAACCACCTCTTTTCCTTCTAACTATTGACAATGCTTCTAATCTGTCTCATTAGTCCCTACCTTGCATTAGTAAATATATTTGCATAGTGTCTCATTAGATTAAATCACCTTTGAGTATTATTGACTTTGGTTGACTTGATCACTGAATTTGGTAATCTTCTTGGCAAATTAAGAAGTTTTTTTTTTTGTGTGGGTAATCTGGACCACTTATGCGTGGCTTTGAGGACTTTTGACTTGGGTTGACTTGCTAAGCATGATTAATACTCTCGAATTTGGTACTTTTTTTTTGGAAATTGAGCTTAATTTGCTGAGTTTGGTTATGGAATTGGCTTGAACTTTCCTAAGGTGAAAGGGACCAAAATGGCCTTTTCTAGTACGAAAGTTAAGAGGAAATGGCATAGTAGGGAGGAAAGGATTAGCCACGGCAAGAGAATTGTTCACCTACAATGGTAGGGAGTCCAGGATGCCAATGAAAATATATCATGATATGTCTAGGTTTGTTGGTGGATTTGCTATGTTTTTGTCAATATTTGCTACACAAGCTTCTCTATAGTATGGTTATAATTGTCTTGTTTTGTAGTGTGATGATCATGTTATTGTTTTATTGTGCAGTGAAAAACTATGGTTGGGATTGAGTATGAGGTATTGAAGACGAAGATGCAATGACACGCTTATCCTAGATCATTGTACTTAGTGATTTTACAAATGGAACCCTTTTAGTTTATATTGACATTAAGAAAACTCTTGTAATGGATGCCGTCTTTATAATTGATGGTATTGAATTCAATTCTCTTACATTAAAAGTTTATTCTCGTTATTTTGTGGAAGAGTAATATTTACAGGGAATAAGATTTGACGACATGTGACAACTTACATTTGTCTCCATTATTGTAATGAGAAAATATTGTGGTTGTCACTGCATCAATAAAATTTTGTCACTAATGTGTATAGTGACAACACAAAAAAATCAAAACGGCGACAACGAGAAGTTGTCAATGAATGTTCCAGCGACAACAAAAATCATTGTCACAAATGGCAATTGTGACAACGCCGAAATTGTCACATATTTGAATTTGTGACAACACTGAAGTTGTCACACATTTGAAATAGTGACACCATCGCTGTCGTCACTAGACAGAAACAATGACAAGGCAAGTTGTAACTGGATCTCAATCCAAGTATATTGGGAGGGTTCTTTAGTGACAACAGGGGACTTTAGTGACAACATTTGAGAACATTAAGTGACAATAAATTTGTTACTAAATGTGATGAATCAGTGACAACTTTGATGTTGTCACATGGCTTTAAGATTTTGTGATAACTTTTTTAAAGTTGTCACCTAAACTCTTTAGTGACGGGCTTATAGTGACAATTACTGTGACAAAATTTTTTTGTCACTATAGCAATCAATGACAACTTTGCATTTTATAGTGACAACTTTCGTTGTCATTAATGACCAATTTTCTTGTAGTGATTGTTGAAGCATGTCGGCATTCCTTCCGACTCCATAAAGTCCATCCAATCAGAGGCATCATCCTGACTTAGTTCTATCAGGCTTAGTAGTTCTTCATCCTTCACCCACTCGCAGTCATAAATAATCTCTCATCCAACCATCAATTTCCAGTCTCCATGTTATAGACTGGCTCTGGAATCATTGGTAAGGTCTTTTTTCTTCATCCTTAACGAAATATCCATTCAGCCTAGAGACCTTAGACATGGCATGAAAATGTATGAACCGTTCTTCCTCCTGGGCTTTCTTGGCATAAGCTATCCTCCTGAGGGCCTTTTTCTTCTCTTTCTTGGTGGGCTTGTATCCCATGACAAACTGATCTTTCTTTTCTTTTAGAATAGGGAAGCTAGGAAGCCTCTGGCAGTTTCATCCTAAACCATTTTCGGGGAGGTAATGGATTCTTTTCATTAAGGGAAGCACTGTGGTGTTACTGTGAGGCGTGAACTTGAGAAAATTTTAGGAGACCAACTTCCTGGAACTCCAAACAATGAATTAGGATGTCGATCTTAAACCCAATAAGAAGCAGGTTCAGCGAGTCATGCAGGATTACAACACGATCCTTGTCTTTCTCCGTCTATCCAATCTAGGGTAGCTGAGATTCTCTATAATTGTAAAAGCGGCTTTGTCAAGTATGAACTTGACCTTCTAATACATGATGGAGGGAATCTCTCCTACATAATGTATCCATGGCCTTCCCAGCGGGAGATTGAATGCGGTGGGGTTATCTAATATCTAGAACTCTACTTCAGGATTGGCGATCCCAACTGTCACAGGGAGCTTGACTGTGACAATGACTTCTCTCCTGATATTATCGTAGGCTCGGACTGCTTGACTGAAAGGGGTAAATGATAAAGGATTAATACCAAGGGCTTGAATAGTACATAGGTGATAGAAATAAAGGGTAGAATCATTGTCCATGAGGACTAAAGGAACCCTCTTATCAAGAGCCCGCATGGTGATGTAGAGCAGGTCACTGTGGCTTAGTCCTGAATTTGGCATATCAGATTCGAAGAATGTAAGAACACTCCCATAATGAATAGCCCCGAGCACAAGGGATAGCTCATCTGGTTGAGTCTGTATGGGTATCTGGGCCTTGCTAAGCAATTTGATCCGTGGAGTCAAGTTGCTTAATCCTTTATGCTTTGACTAGAACGTTAGTTTTTAGCCCCGAGCACAAGGACTAAAGACGGATCTATTGATTTTTGGCCTTAAACATACAAACCCTGATCTAATTTTGTATTGTTGGTTTGAATTCAGCAACTGAGGTCAAATGGCCCTACGTATTTGGTCGGACAAACCAGAATCAAAACCACCGTAATTTGACTAGAACGTTACGGGAGGTGACCTAGGCTTTGTTCTTAGACTCGAACTAAAAAATGAGGTGAAAATATTCTTTCTGATATTTTTGGTGTAATAGAGATGTGATCGCGGGGAAGGGAATTACTCTAGACTTGTACATAAACTAGCCTATAGAGCAATAAATATAGGTACCGAGTATGCTTGCCTAGAAGACTCGAGAACTCTTTGTAAGGGATCCACGATGCAAGTGATTTGGAGTATATAGAAATAAAATATGAAGTGATAATTTCTCATAAGAGGGGATCTATCACTTCTAAGATAAATGGTATAAAAACTCTAAGGAGAAAAAATTGATCTTGAAAAGTTAACTAAAAGGCCCTATTTATAGAACCGTCTCAATATGTGATATGGAGATAAAGTAGAATATTTGATAAAAATCGTAAATTATGGGATGAACCGGTCGTTTTTCAACAAACCGGCTGATTTATCCTATAATTAAAAATATTTTTTCCCAAAATTTGAGAGTTTGGTTGTTCGTAATTAAGTAATTATCTCTTATTTAACGAGATGAGATGTACCAGATTTGGGAATTAATCAAGTTTAACATATTATTAGGCCTACACCCAAAAAATAATAAACTTTAATTGATAATAGAGCCCAATAATTATCTAATTAAAAATAACTACAAAAAATGGAGTGCCTACAACTGCATTTGCAGGATGTGCTCCGTTTTCAAAAATAGTTTCACCATAGAATTGATAGCCAACAGTACGTACTTACATTCACATAATAGCATACGATAAGTGATATGAGGATTGATAATGTGAAACTTTGTATATGTTTAGACTGGTCCCACTTTAAGTGATACTCAAACAAACTCTACTAGTTACAATTGATTGCTGCCGAATCCTGAGAAAGTGATTAGTCGAGGTACAATGTGAGACTCGAGTATCTATGCCTTCACAAAAGGTGCTTTAGGGCATTGTTTTATCAGAAGCTCCATTATCAATTAACATCATCATGAACTTCTTGCATTCATTTCTAATATTACGTATTGAGAACGCTGGTGAGGAAATGGAAATTGTCGGTCATCTTCTATGAAATGATGCTAGCAGTCAGATTTCTCACAAATCACTTTCAAGTGACCATACATGGCTCTTGCAATTTCTTAGCCATTTTAAAAGTATCTCTTCAGTACCAGCTATCCTTGTTCTGGGCGAGAAGACTAACTGGTCAGACAAAACCATTTGAATTTTGATTAGTCCTTTACTTTTGCTGCCACAGCGTTTGCTTCTGCCTGAGTAATAGGTCTCCTTCTGCTATTAAAATTTCTTCCCCAAGTTCGCTGATTTTGGTATCTAAACCTCCTTCTACCAACCAAGATAACATTAGCATACTCTTTTCTTTATGGTTAGGAAACAGCTTTTTCTGCACATTCTTTAAAGCAGTATCCTTATCTTTAGGCTTCCATCCATCGCTTCCCACTTAAAAAAATCCTCTTAAGTGTGTAACAATCGGATGTGGGATGATTAATATTCTGATGAAGTATAGCTATGACGTTATTTCTCTTCATAAGTGGTTTTATTTAAACAGGGTTGAAGTTGTAACTGCCCCTACCTTACCTATTTCTCCACTGTTGTGATTGTGTGTTCAATAAAACATGGGAATTCCAGTGATTCTTCCTGCTTGAACTTCTTTTTCTCTCCTACCCATTCATATATTCTACTATTGAAGTGTTAGCACTGCATGTTTATTGGTAATGTTGTTGAAGTTGGGAATTTTCCTTCGTCGATATTGTACTCCATAATTTAAATTTCGAACAACTTTGGCGAAGGTTTCTAGTCGAAACGATTAACTTATCCATATGTATCTTATACTCCCCTATCATACCTTTGTGCACAACTAGTTGTCTCTTCTTGGCACTTTGAGGCTCTCATGTAGAACTCCTTAAGATATGATGACAAATCCTCTCCATGATTCTGCCCTTCTCGAGTGAGGGTTATCAATGACAATTTCTCGTCGACGGTAAAGTACTTTCTATAAAACTTCCTTACCTGATCTTCCCAAGAAACGGTGTTGTATGCTAGTAGATGATGGTACCACTTATACGCTTTGTCAGTGACAGATTTGCCAGAAAGTTTGAGACTCAAAGTATGCCCTCATGAGGGCTACACAGCTGATTCGGTGCAAAACTCTCTCACCATAAGATTTGGATCCCAATTCGTAAACACCGAGAGCTTCATTGAACCTATTAATATGCTCATGAGCATTTCCTCATAGTTTGTTGATCCCGCTGAACTTCGGCCAAATGTATCCAATCGGATATGGGTGCATATGCTATTTGTATTGTAAACGTTGGCTCGTAGCTGTGCTTTTCTTCGGTCTGGTACTGCACTTGCTTAAGCAAGGCTTATACTTTTTCTTTAGTTACCAAGTTTTGAACTTAAGGTCCAAGGCTGTGCTAAGGAGTAATTCTAAGTCCAAAAGCAGGTGTGACACCCTTGAAAGTTTGCCTTGCAAAGCTTCCACACAGGCTTGCCATGGGTAGAAGCTCTTGATTATAAGGCTAAGGTTCTCAAGCAGGACTCGACATAACTTAAGGTTGTGCTACTCCTCGCACCGTTAGTGATGCCATTCCATTGGAAGGATGGGGACTCATGCTTTTTATGCGCTTTGAAATCATCTGAGGTAAAAGTTGCTGATTAGCATAGAATTGTTCAAGTAAGAATGGTACTTCTTTAGTAACATTATTCTCAGGTAAGTGCTATTTTGCTTCAAACGTCTAATTTGGCTCTATCTCTTCGAGAATTAGTCTTTAAGGACTAGTAGTGGGATCATACAAAGACGTTGAAGCTGTTGTTGTAATAGTTTGTTTGCCTGTTTGCGTAGTTCTGATACCCTTCTCCAAGCTAGAATGAATAGCTAAAACATCATGCTATGGTGAGAGATGGATCTCGCTTACTGGTGAACTAACTAAATTATCCTAGTAGAGTCTCCAAATATAAGTGGGAAGCGCCAACCACGGGTAAGAGGGTCACCACTTTCAAAGTTCAGAGCGTAATACTTAATTCAGGATGGTGTTTATACCACCAAGTGAATAATAAAACCTCACAAACAATGAACTTAAATAGCACTACTCAAATTGGCTAGAGCATAAAAAGTCTCATTAAACATTTGTTATTTCAAAATATTATGAATAGATTCTTGGTTGAATAGAAGAAGACATTTTTACGCATAGCTTTCTTGCTGATCACAAAATTTAATTATATACTAGCTCAGAATTCCGTGCCAAGCATCGGACGGTTTATTAACACTAATTTATTTTAGTAGTTCTGAAATGGATAATAAAATATATTGAATAATTTATAGTTATTTTATCAAAGGTAGTTACTTTAATTTTTGGCTTGAACTTTCTTGTAATAAAATAAATTAACCCTTTTGGTAAAATATCAATGTTCTTGAGCATATTTGTTAATTATGATTTGGTAACTATATTGATGAACAAAATTAAAAGTCTATTTAGTGCACAAAAAAATAAAAAGTAAATTCTAGTGATAAAAATATATAGAGAATATATTGAGATCAATTTGCAATTGCATAAGAAATTTTTATTTTTTTAAGTATCTTTTGAAAATAATTTGTACCTTGAATGGGTTGCCCATAACATTAATTACATATTAATTTAATTTTGATAGAGAAAATTTTGTTCCATATATTTGTTTATAGCATGTGATTTATAAAAGTTAATCAAGTAAGGATGATGTGGCATTTGTAGAAGTAAATGTAATCCACTAACAAAGTATATAGAGAAAATAATAATCAGTGCATGAGGTAATTGTATAAAGTTTAAAAGGTTTAATAAACATGACTATATAGGATAGCTCAAAAACCTCGTAATAAGAAAATTGTTGAACAAAATTTAACCAACATTTCACAAATTATACAATAAGCATGCTTACTAAGTAAGATTTATCTTCAAATATAATAAGGTTTTCAATTTAAGTTTTAGTCTACATTCATCACAACATAACTAATATCGTTTTTAGATTTTATATGCAATTTTATTCAGAATTACAAAAGTTAACATGAAATCATAAATGATTTATTGGTACTGTAGAATTTAGAATGCTCAACAGTTTAACTACTCACAATAAAAATACCATAGAAAAAAAAATGATTCAAAACTTTTCAACCGTAAAATTAGTTGAATTTAAGAAATGGTCACATAATTAAGGTCTTAAATTTACAGTATTTTTTTAATATATCTCATATGGGATCTGCATATTATGATAATTATACATTTAACCAATGCTACAAAATAGGATACCGCAAAATCTTAGAGTAAGGAAATTATTGACCAAAATCTTTAACCAACATATTTATCATTTTTCTTATTAAATCCTTTAAGTAATTTTTGTTTAACAGGTTAATATTTCATGTTAGAGAGCTTTTTTGATATATAGTATTCAAATAAAATCATAATAGGTTACTATGTTGGTTGGAAAATTTTGAATGTTTCAAATTGATTTTTGAATTGCATAAGGCTTATTATTTAAATGTTTACTGTATTTGCCAATTTAATTAATTGTAAACTTAAGGATCCTGTTCGAAACAATGTTTAGAGATCTGTAGCAACATTAATATATATATATATATATATATATATATATATATATATATATATATAACATTAGTTTTTTTATAACTCTTATTATATTAGAAACACAATGCAATGAGGTAGATATCATTGTATTTCTCGCCTCAATTATTAGATATTATAACTCAGGATCCCGGGTCAAGCCCGAGTAAGTTAATAAAATATTTTAAAAAGTGTAGCAATGCGTACCATATTTCAAGAAACAAAAAGATTAACATCTTATCAAATATATATATATATATATATATATATATATATATATATATATATATATATATATATATATATATATATATATATATACACTTTTGCTAAAACTATAGTTATTAGTAAGTGATTTTTAATATTTTATTTGTAACAGTTTCAAGTAACTTGTCTAAACTATACTATTATTAAGTTCTTTTAGTTGTCCAACCTATAGCGTTTTAAAATCAAGTCTTTTAGCTTGAAAAGTTAGGTTAAGAGTTTTTATCTTTGAAATCGTAAATGTCATAGTTCATTCTTATCTTTTTCATGAATCACTATTTTAAGAAATTACCAACTTTTTAGGATACGCATGATATCTAGTAGAATATTTACAATTGCAATTTTGATTAGATTGTCATTCAATTGTTGCAGAGTATTTGCATTGGTATATATATTTGCTTTAGGACCTCTGAACTATAAGTATAAAAGAATAATGAGTAGATTATGTTATGTGCCGTCGATAGATTTTTATGTTCTTTAAACTTTTATTTTACATCGTCAAGCAGTAATGTAACATGCACAACCTACTCATTGTTCTTTCAACTTACAGTTTAAATGAGTTAAAGCAAACATATATGCGTATGCAAATATTATGCAAGAATTGAATGACAGTCTAATCAAGTTTTTAATAGTCAAAACCAAAGCCTAATACATAAATATATGTCTGCAGCATAGAGTTTAAACGTTGTACAATTAATTTTCTAAATTTATAAGGTTTACAGATATCACGGCAATTATATCACGAATTTTTCAGCAATAAATCCTAGTAAAGAGTTTTATTTACTTTCTAAATCCTTATATATGGGATATAACCAGTTTGGTGGTCGTGAGGGCTTATTTAAAAATGTTGACTTATAATTTGTTTATTAAATCTATATATCTTATTATTCCTTTTTAACGATGAGTATTTTATGTATATTATCTATATATATGAATAATGATAGTATATTTAACTCAATCAGAACGTCATTTTTTTTTCTCCTAAATCTAATACATTATTTTCATTTTTTCGATATATGAATTTTTATATTCACATTAAAGAGTGATTTTAAAAATACAATAGTCATAATAAGTTATTGTATTAATTAGGATGAGTTCTAAAATATTTAGAATTAATTTTTAAATTATACAACCCTCATTATTCTTGTAAAATTAATTAAAATTAAAAATAAGGTACTTATCAAAATTCAAATCAAAGTTAGATCATTTTTTTCTAAGTCTCATATGTTGTTTAATCTTAATTGTAACATTAATTTTTTCTTCTAAATTGAAAGTATTATTTTTTTTATTATTTAGAAAACACTTTTAATGACATAGTTGTCAAAATGAAGTCTTAATAGATTAGTATATTGTTTAGGAAGAGTTTTAAAATTATTAGAATTAGTTTTTAAATTTTCTTCTAAATCAAAAGTATTATTTTCATTTTTACATATATGAGTTTTTATATTCATATTAGAGAGTAATTTTGAAGATACAATAGTCAATATTAAGTCGTAATAAATTAGTACAATAATAATGTTGAATTTTAGAATTATTAGAATTAGTTTTTGAATTTTAAGGGCATAATTATCAAAAAGAAGTTTTAATAGATTAGTATATTGACTAAGTAGAATTTTAGAATGATTAGAATTAGTTTTTAAATTAAATAAGACTTATAATATAGAGGTTAATTAATCTTAATATAAGGATATAAAGACGTGTCAAATAAAAAAGCGATGATGTGTCGCGCAAAGAAACTATCAATGCCTTTCTTGCTTCGCTTATTATATATTATATAGATTCTTCTCTCATCCGAGTTCACTTAATTTACTCGAGGCTGACTTTACCTGAGGTGGACTTTTCTCGAGGCTGACTTGACTCTTCCATTCTATCCATGTTGCCCGAGTCTCTAATCTTTCCAAGTAAACTTTCTTTGAGTTTTGCTTTTATCCTGTTCCAGAGTTTCCCTGTTTAATGACTTTATCTCTAATAGCTTTAAGAGCTTATTTCCTGTTTAACTCCGAGAGATTTTATCCCTAAGCGCTTACTGATTTTAACTCCGAGAGATTTTTTTTAAGCAAACCCTGAGGGTTATTAAGCACATATTAGTTTCCTTCAAGACCTTTGTGATTCCATTCAAGAGCATCATCACTTTCAAATTTATTGTTAAATCCTAATTTTACCACATCTCATATCCAAGATCCACTCTATCGAGTCTAGTAATCTTGCGTCTCCTAAACATACACGTTGTCCCCAACATGCTATCTAATAATTAGGCGGTCCCCTACGGTACATGTACTTGCCTAACCTATTTGAGGGAGGCATTGCCCTAGGTAGGGTAAGTATGCACTTGCCTAACCTATTTGAGGGAGGCATTGCCCTAGGTAGGGTAAGTATGCACTTGCCTAACCTATTTGAGGGAGGCATTGCCCTAGGTAGGGTCATCTTGAAAAACTCTATCTAGGCTATCTAGTCACCCTGTCGAAGATTAGAGCATGACGATAGACTCGAATTAGGCCAGTCTGGCTGGGTTACTAGTGTTATCTAACAATGGCTAGAAAGAGAGGTTATGGGCTATATATGTCTAAGGTTGAGATCCCGAGCCTTAGCGGGGATGATTAGGTATAAGGAGGTGAGAATGTCATCCCTTATTGAACCTGAGATACTTTGTGATTGATATTATAAGACCATGCTCACGAAGTGATTAGTACCTACTTTGGCTAGGCCATTTGAGGGAGGCATTATCTTGTTATGAGGTCGTGGACTGGGTAGTTACAGATGGTATCATAGAAAACTCTCGAGAAGCTCAAGCTAGGCTATCCAATTAGGTTATTAGATGTTGAGACACGACAGTGACTTGAATCATGTGGATCCGACTGGGCTGTTATTATTGTCCAACAATGTCTATAGAGAAGTTATAGGCTATATGTGGCTAAGGTTGAGATTGGGCCTTAGCAGGGATGCTAAAGTGCTGAGAGGGGAGATTGCGATTTCCTTATGAATATGGTTTTTTTTTAGCTCTATAAGACTCTACCCATGTGTACTTTGGCTAGCCCTTTTAGGAGGCATTGTTCTATGGTAGGGCTGTAAACATGGTCATTACAACTGGTATCAGAGGCAAGTCTCAAAAGCTTAGACTGGGGCTTTCCAATCATGTTACTGATGATTAAAAGAAACAAAGGCAATCCA
Organism: Escallonia herrerae; assembly: GCA_033070095.1. Taxonomy (NCBI): domain Eukaryota; kingdom Viridiplantae; phylum Streptophyta; class Magnoliopsida; order Escalloniales; family Escalloniaceae; genus Escallonia; species Escallonia herrerae. The sequence goes on along the minus strand of JAVXUP010002467.1, from coordinate 85,727 downwards.
AGTATATCCCACATCAAATCAATGATTAGGGAATGAAGGTGAGCCTAGTGGCAAAAGAGGCAGATTTGAGCTATGCAATTGAGTCTTAGTGAGGATGATAAGACATAAGGAGAGGCGATTGTGATATCACATATTGAATGTGGCTAAGTATAATATCACGCTTATAAGACCTAGCTCATGATTTTGGAAGTGCCAACTTTGGCTGCCCATTTTGAGATCCAGCCAAACCCATTAGCCCTATGGTTGGATAACCTAGGCTTACATCTTGTTTTGATGATAACTACATTGATTATATTCTAATGTGTACTTTGAGTGTATTCGTAGTAGGTATATGCATGCACACTCATGAAGACACATTTGAAAAGTTGGATAGATGGATTCAAGCCAAAGAAGCTTAAAGCTATAACGGACATGCTATAGAAGTTTCATCAAGTCCAATGTTAAATAGTAAGAAAGAATGCAAAGTCTAAGTTACTATTAATAATGATTGATCTTTACTATTAAATAACTAGTCTTGGATTGATGACTATGACCTAAAAAGACCTTAGGACACCTTGTGCATTGCATGTGAGTTCATAACCTTTCACACAAATGTGGTTCTTGAAAATAAGTGAACTTTGGAGCTCACTCAGATTTTCTCAAAACAAATTTTGGTGCTAAACTTTTCATATTTTGATAAAACTTTCATTAGCTTTTCAACGCAAAAAACGGCACCTCAATCCGATTTTTCTAAAGAAAGTTATGCTTAAAATAGGAAAAGGGGTTCCGTGAGGCAGCCATAGGCAGTAGGGTAATACAATCGACTGCATTGGTCAAAATTCCGTTCTAACAGCTATTTTTTAGAGAACCCAGTCGACTGCATTGAGAATATAGTCGACTGCAATAGCATTTTTGCTCACTTTTTGCCTATAACAACTATATTTCATTTGCTCTGTATATAAATGATTTGAATACACCATGGAAACCCTATTCTAAGCTTCCATTCATTAGAGAAACATCAAGGCTCGTAGATTAAACTTTTCTCTCTTCATCTTCATGATTTTACATCATTAAAGAGAGTATCTTTGTGAGCAATTCTTTGATTGAGAGTGAGCATTCTTCAAGTCGTCAATTCTCTCATCTCTCTATTATACTAAAGCTTAATTTGTAATCATTTCCTTTCAAGAGGGTTTCTTTGTACATAATTGATCTTTGTAAAAGGATTGTAATCAAGGCTTGGGTTTGTCAAGTTTTGGGTGAGCTTTGTCGATTCAAGGCTTGCGCTTGGTGTGGGGATATCACCAAGTGTTGTAAGGGTTTTCATCTTCACCCGGAAGAAGATTGTTGCTAGTGGATTCTAGTGCTCTTGCAAGGGACTTCCTTGAAGAGTGGATGTAGGCTTAAGGGTAGTTAAATCCGAACCATTTAAATTTCCTTGTCAAGTATCTCTAACTCAATTCTTTACTTATTTCTCTATAATTGCTTGATATTGTTAGTTAGTATATTCATTAAAGTATTACTTGGTTTGATTGAGATTCTTGATTGTGCTTAGGTTAAATTCCTTATTAATTTTCAAAAACCCTATTTACCCCCTCCCTCTAGGGTTGTTTTATTGGTTTATTGGTATCAGACCCTCGGCTCTTGATTTTTTGGTTAACACCTAGAGAGTTAAAAGATCACAAGGTTTCCTAATCTTGAGGGGACTTCTATTACTAGACCTCCATTTTTTTATGGGTCTTCGTATAGTACATGAAAAATTAAAATGAGAGTATTTTTAGAATCTTTAGACTTTGAAATATGGGGAATCATTGAAGATGAACCTTATGTTCCAACCAAGTTGATTTGGGATAAGCTTGTGCCAAAAGAGAATTCTGAATTTAGTGACTATGATAAAAATTTGCTTTGCATGAATTCTAGAGTTATGAATTGTCTTGTTTGTGTTTTAAACACAAATGAACTCAATCGAGTTATTATGTGTGATTCGGCTAAGAGTATGAGGGATACACTTCAAGTCACTCATGCTTCTAAAAGATTCAAAGATGAATTTATGGCATAGAGAATATGAATTGTTTCAAATGTTTTCCGATAAATCCATTACGGAAATGAATTTTTGTTTCACTAAAATTGTTAATACTTTGAAACAATTAGGAAAAGATTTCTCTAACGGTGATCTTGTGAGAAAGGTAATTAGGTCATTACCTAGAGAATGAGATGCAAAAATTATTGCACTTCAAGAATCAAAGGATCTTAATACTTTCCTTTTTGATGAATTAATTTGCTCTTTGATGACCTATGAAATGTAACTCGAATCATCCGGGCAAAAAGTTCCAAAGAAGGAGAATAAGTGCATTGCTCTTAAAGCTTCATCAATGATGGATCGATTTTCAAGTGAAGAGGAAGAAGACTTGAATAACAAGGAGATGGACATACTTGCAAAGGAATTCAATGAGTTTCTCAAAATTGAGAAAGTTGGAAACTCATATAGAGCAAGAATGATGCAAGTGTAGAGATTACCTCAGGGGAGAATAAGAAGAAGAAAGGGTCAAGAAAGAAACACTCCATAAAGACATCAATTGAAGACATCATTTGTAGTAATAATGACTCAAGTGGAGGTGAAAGTGGTCATTTCAATGATAGAGATGCAAATCTATGCTTCATGGCTCAAAAAGATGATGAGGTAAATTCTTTATATAGTGATAGTGATAGCAATTACTCCAATGATGATTTTTATGATGCTTACAAAAGTCTATCTAACTATCATGCTACATGCTTTCAGACAACCTTGGTTAGGTTTTTCGCCAACTATACTCATATTTCTCCTTACCATCTTATGTCTGCTCCACTCATACATTAGAAGTCCTCGTGACTTTACCTGTAATTGTCCAAAACATTTGTCAAAATGCAAAATTGCAATTCAGTAATGTCAAATGTTTCAATATACTATAGGATTGTGGTTATAACTTAAGTTTTTGGAACCCAATCAACTAGATTATTACTTAAGCTCTAAGTACTACGACACCCAACCTTGTCACACACGCTCCCAAAATAGTAATTCGTGACCTCTATCAAAGTTTTTAAAACAAAATATTAATCCACCATATCACTAGTAACACCAGGTATAGACAGTACATCTAAATCCATAAAAACAAAAGTCTCTATAAGATCACAATTAAAGAGAGCTCATTCTCTTAATAATCCCCTTCAAAATAAAAGTCAAACACACGGTTAAAATAATTACACAAACCCAATCTAATCAAATTTCTAATATCTAGGTAAAATTCTCAAAAACGCTATAAAGTTCAATCAATTATAAAGAACTTTCAGAATTCAAATGCTGCATAAGTTCAAGTTCTGATCAAAATAATGTCCAACCAGTGACCCTTTACACTTCGTCATGCAACTTTATTTTTCCTAAGTATCGATTGCAACTCAAAAGTGCTCTTATTCAAATAAATCTCATTCTAAAAAAAAACCATGATGTAATAGGGAAATTTTCACTTAGCACTCTAACTATTGCATAACTTCTCCATACCAATTCAAAATTCATGTTCCCTGAAATCCCAAACATCATTGTTCTTATTAATTCAGTAATGCTAAGTGCTAATCTATCAACTCATCGCTTATGCTCTAATGGTCGTAGAACCTCAAGACAAGATGACAATGAAGTTTGAATTTTAGTTCTCATAGTCTATACCATCATATAGGTTATTGAAATTTACACCTATACAAAACTACACTTGGAGTCATCTTTATACTCTGCAAATGATATTTCGCTGACATCTAATATTAATTAAAAAAAACTAAAGTTGCCATGTCATTTGACCTAATGCATCAATCATCTTATCAACCTTACAAACATAACAATACCTGTTCAAATTGCCAACATCAAATTTCAGAGTTGTACACCGCAAACATATTAGTATCTCAAACACATGGTTACTCAAAACAGTATCAAGTCTAACCTACCTATCTGTATTCCATTAATTACCAAGACCACAAACTTAATGTCTAAGGCCCAATTAAAATTGTAACGATGCAATGTCTATGAAGTTTACCAATCAAAACCATGAGATCACCTAAAGATACATGTATTTTCCATTTGTATTTATTAGTTTGACACCAAACCAGTACCATCGAGTAACCTTCGAAGCATACCATATTGACTTATACAGATAGCTAATTTCTATGAGCACTTACGCTTTATCCAAAGACTGTAACTGTAACTACTATGTTTTTGCCGTGCACTCTGATGTCGAACCCAAACCAGTTTAAACTAATACCAAATCGATCACATAGAAAGTATTACCTTAAGGACCCAAAATCTGATTCTACACACACATGTATCACACATCCACTAGCAATCACAACTTTTGCCGTTCATATCTTCTTTGGTTGATACTAAAATCTAAGAATTCTTAGGTAAGTCACCTGTCCACTACTGCGTACCCAGCGCAAATCTCAAATCAATGCTAAAACCTCAACTAAGTCTTCACAACCTAGTATAAGTTTTAAAAATCCAATCTCAGTCACAGATTATCTTAGGCTTATGAGTCTACATAATCTCATTCATATGCTCTGATACCAACTGTAACACCCCAAAAATTTTAGAGCGTTAGCCGATCAATCAATAGATTCTCAGTCATCTAATCCTTCCAATATCACTAAAAAAATCCCAATAACATCCATATCAGAGCTCTACAATAAATCAAACTTCTCGACAAATCGTTCCCAACACAAGACTAAATCAAAGTGCTTAAATTATTAAGTTACACATCGATTCCCCAGCAGGGGCTTAAATAAACAAATAATGAAAGACACTAAGCTAACTCCATAATCAAGCTCATTGGTTCCGAACTCTTACTTTCGATTATTTCCTACATAAGGGAACAGAAAAAGGGAGTGAACTTTCGAGAGTTCAGTAAGGTAGCTCAAAAATCCAGAAAAAAGAATGCAAACGATTATCAGATTCACATAAAAAATAATAAGTAAAGAGATTCAACTCAATCCCTAAAACTAGAAATAGAGATAGAAACAACTTCAATCACACTGAATCGATGCAGATGATATTGAGCATGAGTAAATTTGCAAAGCGACACAGGCCATGCAGGGTAATCACTTAGCAAAGACATAAAGGCGATGCTCAATAACACTGTAGTTACATATGGATATGAACACTAGCTAGACCCTCAAGGTACTAGCATCTCCCGACAATAACGAACCATCCTTATATCGCCCCCAATACAGACCATCATTATAACTCCTCAATACAAACCCATGTCAATATGCAGAATGATAACAATTGATAATACAATGAATCAATTGATGTCGACGAGTAACAAATGCTGAGCATCGATAATGATTTTCAATAAACGCTTAAGGCTTAAAACAAGGTTTAAAGGCAAATAATGCATTTTCATAACAAATATAATAGAGTTCAAAGAGATTCGATAACAAATCAGAAAAACATATAAGAAGACAATTTGATGAATTGGGTTTCGGATAAAGATCCCTTATCTCGATCCGAAGCTATGTTAAGCTAATCAACCTAAAAAACAAATCCTTCGAATTAATTTAAATAGGAAAAATCATTTATCAGGATACGATATATGCAGTGATGTGATAAATTCGGTATTAACTTCCTAGACAGATCTTAACCCTACTATCGAAATAAGCTAACTACAAGCCGTTCATTTATGACTAATAGAGATTTCTTAAAAATAGATAACATATATGATATATGTACACTAGATGGATTGGAAAAGGTCACTTATATAATGCTCGCATTTCCTCGATACCACCATCCTGTGTGCTATGATTGCTTGTTACATCTGACCAAATAATTGCCCAATCTGTTTCAAGCTCTCTTGAACGAGCTAATAATATACACGTCCGTCTTCAGTTCTTCCCAAAGCTCACTTATATTAATTCCTAAAATCTTCAATTTATTTAATCTCCTTCTCTCTGTATGCGTTCGACTCATCCGGCTTTTCTAACTCTCTGACTCACAGTCTTGAACTCTACAAGACAACGACTTACACACCCCATCGTCTCGACACCCCGTTCTAATACATCCTCCCTTTCTTTCTTCATCTTTTTCTCTTACAATACACACACAAACCTACAACACCACACACACATGCACCCATAGCACTCACACGCTAAACTTTGTCCAAAAAATAAACAGATACATGCACAATGCACACCTATACAAGCACACGATACACCTACGCATGCCACTACTAAATTTGCCATCGAGAATGAAAAATTATCGAAATACTCCCTTCACTTATATAAAAGTACCAAAATACCCTTCACGACCAACATGACCAGAAATATATTTCAAAATACTATAAATACCCATCGATATATGTAGTAGGCTGAATCCGGGATAAAAAGTCCTTTGAAAATATATCATTTTAGTCCAAAAACTCTCTCCGATTCTTAATGACGTACAAGGTGACCAAAATCGCTACACATGACAAACGATGTTTAAAAAAAAGAAGTATTAAAACTTTTGACATTGAAACATTTCAGCGGTAAAAGAATCACTATAAAATTTTCAGCCAAACATAATCTAATTTACTATGTGTAATAAATCAAGATTAACACTTAAGATAAAATCATTTCACGCTATTCGAGAACATTGAAAAATCCAAAGAAATTACACATCGTAGAAATTGCAAAACTAATTAGGGTTACAGTTTTGCAATTAACCAACTTCGTAATAGAAATGTCTTTTCAAAATAAGAATTTAGACTGCTGAAAAATGATTGCACTTTAGCGACACTTTTCATCTTCTACCAAAAATTTACGATCTCCAAACCACATGTACACACATTTATAATATTTGCTTAAAAGAAACAAACACTTACACGCTGCTCCACTCAGTCAACCTACTACATTGACACACGCCCACACTTTCCACGTAGACATGCACCCACCGATTAAATATACAAACCAACCCCCACACACACATATTACTGCATCTTCTTTACGTGCATTGTTCGTACAACCATATACATTTTCACCTGTGCATACTCATCCACGCCTCCAAACATAAACAACTGCACTCATCACGCTATATACACTACACAGCAGTGCCCCCAAAAACTCCCTTGCACACTGTCACCAAACCACAACTCCAACTACACATGCCTAAACGCACGCATCATACACCCACCGGAGTACACAAACAAAGCACCAGATACTACAATCACACACTCATACACATTTCACCCACAGCTACTTCATCCCAGTACAAACACCACACTCATCAACCATTTCAACAAGCTCGCTCATCAATCAATAAGGCCATAATTTTATCGAGCGTCGCTTCAAGAGAATACTACCCAATCTGACTACTCACTACAAGGTCGAACCATGACTCATTTGACAAATCAATTATGATTATGTTACCGTGTGTATAGAGGTGGTTGTGATTGAAGTGGGCAATTTAGAGGTGGTGCAGCGGGTACCATGGATAACTGGTGGTTCGGTGGTGGTGCAGAGGTGGTTGGCGGCAATTGCTGTGATGATGGCAGAGAATAATTCTTGGGTCGATCGGTAATTAGGGATATCTATGGTGATCAGCTGTGGTGTTGGAGAGATGGGCCATTGGTCGAAGTCGTGATGGCCACAGCGGCCATCGGTAGTCCACGATTAGCTGTGGATTTGGCCGAGACAATAGATGAAGAACCATGGCATGGTGATAGAATAATGGTGGCGCCGCTGTGCCGCTGGTAACGGCAGGCACTGTTTGTGGTGTCCGTGCCGTAGGTGGTGCACAGAGGTGTTGGATGGTGCTTCCGGTGAGGAGGGTCTGGCCGGGGTCATCGCCGGTGCTTGCCGGTTATGGCTCCGAGAATGTTGTCACTTCCTTCTTCGTAGATCTGCTGACATTGGGCAGGGAAATGGTGACGGCAGCCCTTGGATCGAAGAAATCCAGTAGTGGGTGGATGCTCCGGCGTCGCCACCGCCGGTGGCTTTGATACCCAGATATGGCAGCGCCGTCACCTGCTTTAGGGCCGGCTGCCTTGCCTCCCTGTTCTTCTTTTTGTTTTCTTTTCTCTTTTTTTTACTCTATTCCTCTCTCCTTTTTCTCTTTATGCATTATCCCTTTTTTTTAATATACTATTTACTTATATACCAAATATTATAATCGCATAACCTCATCGGTTATGTTCTCTAAATCAACCTACTCACTTTTAATTTAACGCAGGCCAAATTTTATTTATTTATTTATTTTGCTATCTTTCCTCCACAAATTTCTCTGTCATCTAAAAATAGTCGTACAAAGATACATTATAACAATATTTATATACTAAGCCTAATTTAGTAACAATTTTCCAAAGTACTTCCTTTGCTTTCATTAATTGACAAATTCATTGCTCATGCCAATTGTCGCTTAAGATGCAAATATTTTATTATTTTTTTTTCTTGTAAGATTTGCCACTAAAACTTTAAGTAAAGCTGTGAGAAATTATCAAAAAGTTCAAACTTAGGTTCGGGATATTATATTTGAAATATGCATGAAGTAGAAAAAATTATTGAGTTACATTTCATATCTTTCTTTGGATCATGAAGTGACTATTGATGTTATACGTATGAGTTTATGAGTTATATGCACTTCACCCTATTATCTTGCTTATAACTATCTCTTCACACAAGCTTAGCCTTATCTTTTTGTTGATGACAAATGGGGAGAAATAATCTAGATTCTATATGTTATGTGATTGTATGTTTGAGAGAACATTCGAGGAATAGTACACCTTGTTTTAGCTAGGGAAGCTAGCTATGAGCTTAATTACTATATGAAATATATTGACATGTCTTGAGTATACTAAAGATAATTGAATGTTCTAAGTGAGATTGTTACTTCTTAATTGACTACCATATGATACATTTTATCATATATAGAATCAATGTTTGTCATCATAAAAAAGGAGGAGATTGTTAGCCTTATGGTTGAATAATCTAGGCTTACATCTTCTTTTGATGATAACAACACATTGATTATGTTCTAATGTGTACTTTGAGTGTATTCTTAGTAGGTATATACATGCACACTCATGAAGATACATTTGAGAAGTTGAATAGATGGATTCAAGCCAAAGAAGCTTAAAGCTATAACGAATATGCTATAGAAGCTTCATCAAGTCCAATGTCAAAGAACAAGAAATAATGCAAAGGCTAAGTTACTATTAATTATGATTGATCTTTATTATTATGTAACTAGTCTTGGTTTGATGCTTGGATTGATGACTATGACCTAAAAAGACCTTAAGACACCTTGTACATTGCATGTGAGTTCATAACCTTTCATACAAGTGTGGTTCTTGAAAATGAGTGAATTTGGAGCTCACTCAGATTTTCTCAAAACTGTTTTTGGTGCTAAACTTTTCATATTTTGATAAAACTTTTCATTAGCTTTCCAAAGCAAAAAAACGGCACATCAATCCGATTTTTCTAGAGAAAGTTATGCAAAAAATAGGAAAAAGGAGTTCCGTGAGGCAGCTGATAGGTAGTAGGGTAATACAATCGACTGCATTGGTCAAAATTCAGCTCTAACGACTATTTTTAGGACAAAATTCTAACGGTTATTTTTTAGGGAACCCAGTCGACTACATTGAGAATACAGTCGACTGGAATAGCAATTTTGCTCAGTTTTTGCCTATAACGGCTATATTTGCTCTCTATATAAATGATTTGGGGCTTCATCGTACACCGTAGAAACCATATTCTAAGCCTCCATTCATTAGAAAAACATCAAGGCTCGTAGATTAAACTTTTCTCTCTTCATCTTCATGATTTTACATCATTAAAGAGGGTATCTTTATAAGCAATGTTTTTGATTCAGAGTGAGCATTCTTCAAGTCATCAATTATCTCATCTCTCTATTATACTAGAGCTTTATTTATACTCATTTCCTTTCAAAAGGGTTTCTTTGTACATAATTGATCTTTGTAAAAGGATTGTGATCAAGGCTTGGATTTGTCAAGTCTTGGGTGAGCTTTGTGGATTCAAGACTTGTGCTGGGTGTGGGGAAATCACCAAGTGTTGTAAGGGTTTTCATCTTCACCAGGAAGGAGATTGTTGCTAGTGAATTCTAGTACTATTGCAAGGGACTTCCTTAAAGAGGTTGATGTAGACTTGAGGGTAGTTCAATCCGAACCATTTAAATCTCCTTGTCAAGTATCTCTAACTCAATCTCCTTACTTATTGGTCTATAATTACTTGAGATTGTTTAGTTAGTATCTTCATTAAACTATTACTTGGTTTGATTGAGATTCTTGATTGTGCTCAGGTTAAATTCCTCATTAATTTTCAAAAACCCTATTCACTCCCCCCCCCCCCCCCAGGGTTGTTTTATTGGTTTCAATTGGCTTCAAGAGAATCTTGCAATACATGGCATGATTGAAAAACTCTTATTATTGGCCTTTACCCAAAAAAACTGAAAAAGATGCCTAAATTTTCGTATTCAAGTGGAATTTATTCTAACCCTCAATTCTTAACTATATATGTATCTTTTTGTCTCATTTACAAAGAATGAATGGCGATGACGGTCATACTTAGAGTGCCAATAGATGTAGTGGTTATAGTGTTGTAACTTGGGTACCCAACACAAGAAAACATATGATTTTAAACCTAACAAGTTATAACAAAAGATAAAAAGTTAATTATTATGGTTGGGTATACTTGGGTTTGAATAAAAAAAAGATAAAACAATGTTTTTTTTATTCAGAATGAAAGATAAAATTATGGTGGATGGTTGACAATGGTGGTGGTTGGCGGGATCTTGGTGATGACTGACGTGGCTGGAGGTGGGAGTGGTATGTGGTGGCTGTTGATAGTTAGAGGTGGCAAGGGCTGAACGAGGTGGAAGGTGGCAGTAGTTACTGGCGGCAGGAGTTGCGACGTCCAGCAGCATGACTATTGGAGGTAGCGACCAGTGGTAAAGTGTGGTCACGGTGGTGGGCTGGCATAGAAGGTGGTGGTGGCTGTAGCTCTCCATGATGGCAGACAGCTAGTGGTATGTTCTTATTTATCGAAGTCACGAACAAAATATAAGTTACATACAAATGGGTTTTAAAAGCCCAACCCAAGAGAATCCACTGTGATATTGAACTAACCTATCATAATCCGTTTTGTAACTAAGTGAGTTGAGCTGGATAAAAGCTCACATTTTTTGGGGTTTGTAGCACCTGGTAATGTTAATCGAATAGAGATGCTAGAGAATTTGGTGGGAAATTAAGTAAGGTTATCTAGGTTAGTCTACGGCACTAGTGGCTGGTCAATGTTATAGGCGATTGTGAGTTGGTAAAAAAGGTCTTGGTGGTTATGGGTTGTTACTTGGGTCACAGTCATGTGCTGAAGATGGAAGGAAAGAGGAAGAAGAAGGGTAAAGAAGTAATTATTTTGGAAAGTGGGAATCCACCCCCCCCCCCCCCGGCGGCATATTACTCTCTAAAAAATCAACTATTATGCTTAATATAAGGCACTTTTTTTTAACTACAAAGCATAGTACATGGGGTCAAATGCTATTCTTACTTTTCCAAACAAGGGGTTAATTCTGGTAAATTGAAACCGTGGGAATTTGAATTGGACGAGGATACAAACTTCAGAGAAGAATTTGCAATTTACTCCCAAAAGTGTGTTTAGACGAGGTATTCCTAACAGAGATTTCACTTATGCAGGAAATTTGGAAATAACTTGAATAAATCCGGCATTTGATAAATGCAAAAGAGGATCTGTGTAGTCACAAAAGGAATTTGAGGTTCTTAAATCTCCAATCTATATCTATATAATGTTCATAATATATAAAAACGAAGCATGATAGCTTCTTTGCATGATACATCATCGCATTGTGATACTTTACTTGACACATCATCACATTATATTTCTAAAGTAAAATAAAATTATTAATATTATAACTCTCTCTAAATGTCTCATATATTATCATAGATAAAGTCCTTATTTCTTGATAAGTTAATATCTATATCAATAAGCTTTATATTACTAAAAACCTAGTTTTAAACAAAATTATAACCATATAATGAACTAACTTATTCGAACTTAATTTTAACTATTATATCCTTAAAATTACTATTTAATATGAATATAAAAATTCATATATCTAAAACACAAAAATAAGATATTAGACTTAGAAGAGAAAATAAATATGATGTTACATTATATATCATAATCGAAGTAAGATAGCTTCTTTGTATGACACATTATTACATCATGAAAGCTTCTTTACTTGAGACGTCATCACATTATGTTTGTATAGTGAAATAAAAGTATTACCATTATAACTATCTTTAAAGGTCTCATGTATTATCTTGGATGTGGTCCTTCCTGATAAGTTAATTTCTATATCAATAAGCTTTATACTATTAAGAAAATTAGTTATAACCAATTAATAAACTAACTTATTATGACTTAATTTTAACTATTATAGCCTCAAAACCACGCTAATATGAATATAAATTCATATATCTAAAAAAGAAAATAAGGTATTTGATTTAGAATAAAAAAAATGATATTACAATTGAGATTGAAATATTAAAATAATATAATTGAGATTGAAATAATATAACAATTGATTCATCTTTAATTTAAATACATGCTTACGGTAACGATGTAAAGATTTATCAATATAATCGACAGTGTAGATACCCTATTTTTGTAGTCATTAATAATTAAATAAATATTAGTCTTTATCATTAATTAGAGTTTATTATTAAGGGTTAGGCCTGGTAATATAACTAAATTAATTTAATTTGGTCCAGTCCAGTTGTCGAGTCAAGTTGTCTAGTCCAGTCTCTAGAAGTTCAGTCCAGGTGCCCAATCAGTTATTGGGCTCAGTCCATTCCAACTGTGCCAGTCTAGTCCATGTGTAGATTCTAATTTGTCTAAATGAATTAGGGAATTATTTGTGATTTATCCTTGATTCTAGAGATTTAATCAATGATTTAAAATGATAATTGTCGAATATGGTACATAGCATTTGTAAAATCTAAGATAACTACTGAATTAGGGTCAGATAATGTCTCGAAATTCAAGAAAAGTTAGTATAAAATTATAAAATGAACCGTAGGTTGGTTGACTTTTTTCAAATATTTCACTTAAAAATCAATATTTAGTCTTATCATCTGATTTCAAATTGATATTGGCAATCTTTATCATTTCAGGCGCCCCAAAGCGCTATAAATAGGGCTTTTGGCCTACGTTTTCAAGGAGTGGAGCTTCTTCTCCCCTAGAGTTTTTATACCATTTTTTCTTGAAAGTGTTATATCATGTCTTACGAGAATTTAGCCTTTCATATTTCACTTAACAAGATTTTCTATTCTCTTGTATTGTGGATCATGTAACATCCCAAAATTTTCTGGAACGTTAAACAATCGATCGAACAATCACTTAATCATTTAATTACCTTAATTGGATGAATTGGATGAGGAAGCCTCAATGTGTATCAAAGCTTCTAGAGTAACTCTAACTCTCAATTACATTGCTCTTCAACAAAATACTAAAATTAAATACTCATGAAACTAAATTAAACATTACTTTCCCTCGCAAGGGCTTAACTAAAAGAAAAAAAATTCTTATCCAGGCTCTAATCACTCCAAATAACCTATTTTTGTTATCACCTGCGGAAAGGAAATCAAAGGGAGCGAGCTTTCGAGAGCGCAGCAAGGTCGTTTCAAGATTTAAAAACAACAAAACAATTCGGACGATTTTACATTTACTGTCAAATGATAATATTTAAAATGATTTTTTAAATAAAATCAATGCATTTTGATATAAATATAGGGACGGATATCAACTCAATCCTTTAAATCAATAATCATTTCAAAATACTTCAGGTGCAATAAAACAGAAACAGGAAACATTGAACATGAACAGTACACTATACCAAAGCCATCCGGTAGTGCTCGATACGCTTTACATATGCATATGTATACTGACTAGTCTATTTATGTACTAGTTTAACCCAACCAATAGAGCATCCTTATAACGCCAAAAATATGAACTATCCTTATAACTCCCATATTATTAACTCATGTCAACATTTAGAAGGAGTAAATAAAATTGAAAATGCTTTACAATGAGCGAATCAATAAACAGATGAAATGAACAATGAATTTTAAACAATCGCTTTAAGGCTCAATCTAGGGCTTCATGGGCAATTGAACACAATCTTATGATGAATAAAGTATTAGAGTTCATAAAAAATTTGATAATAACCCAGAAAATTATATATGATATCAATCAGATGAAATGGGGTTTCAGATAAAATTTCTTACCTCGATCCAAGCTAAGCAATGCTACCAAATCTCGATCAATAATCTCTAAATAAACCTCGATTGACAATTCATTTGTTAGAACACAATCTATGCTACAATACTATAAACCTAATATCAGCTATCCACCACGTGCTCATTTCTAACTCCAAAATACACAGCTCAAAGCGGTCCCGCCCACGGCTACCTAACCGAAATCCCTGTGCACTCTTTAATGCGTAACGATACTCCAAACTGGTATTAAACTATAACAAAATACTTTTATAGCTTAAAGCATTATAAAAGGTCAAAATATGAATTTTCTGAAATTTTGAATATTTTTCGAATTAAAATAATTTCTTTAAATGCAATAAAAACCCATAAATAGCCATAATTGCTTATATATGGAAATAAAGTCCTATTTTAAAATTTTTTGTTTTGCTAAAATCAATGCGATACATAAATGATAACAAATCAACTCTAAAAATCACAAAAACTTAAATTGGGACTTATTTACACCATGAAAATATTATTCTAATTTTTTCAGAATATTTTCATGAGTTTAAAGACTCCAAAAGAATTTTAAAAATATGAAATTATAGAAATACTAAAATGCATACGATTTCAGAAAGTTATAAAAATTTTCTCATATTCTAATATAGCCTAACGTATTACACTGTAAAGTTTTACATTCTAACAATAACCGTACATTATCGAATGCTCGCGCATACTTAAAGTTAATCCAATACCCGATCCACACTTCTCTTCTTCTTCCTTTCTCTTGTTCTCTGCATTCAATGTACTCGTTGAACCTTACTCCCTCTTATCACGCAAACCCACAATCACTTAAATATACACACACAATACTCACATACTCTTTTATACACACACACATGCACTCATCACTCACACACACACACACACACACACACACACACACACACACTCACACACTCACACACACATATCACTCAAACATGAAATTTTCTTTCCACGCCCACTAACTCATGGCAGTGAGTCTACTCCTCTCTATTTTCTTTCTCTTTTACTTGCTTCTTCCTCCCACTCAATCACCATACACACCTAAACCTTTGTACACACACACACACACGTATGAACAACACTTCACTGCACACACTCATATTTTTCACTCAACCACACACACACACACACGTGCGTACATACACACAGGTAGACAAACACACACACCCATCTTCACTTCTCCTTCACATTTTACTGCCAAAACTTCATCTTCATAACCTCTAATAAGCTGGAATAAAACCACTGCCTCACAACAGTGGCTTCTTCTTTTTCTTCTTGCCCCACACTTAGTCATTCGTGTACATCCCTACCGCATTACCATGACAGCCATGGCTGCCTTTACATTAGGTTTCACACGGCCACATGGCTGTACCCATTTCTATTTCTCAACCCCACAACACACTCTTATTGTACATGGGCTATTTGGCAGCCCCTCCACCCACACAAAACACCCACAAAGCCATTCACAACTGCCCCCCTCACATACACAAACACTCTCAGCAAATCCCAAAAACACACACACCATTTACATGGCTGAAACGTTAGCCCCTCATGCAGTCCATACACCCATTTAGCATGTAAATAAAAATAAATCTTACCGGAAAACTCTTCCTTCAATCTCTTCTTTTTTTTCTCTATCGATATGTTTCTCTACCACAATAGGGTCTCCAACAAAAGCCAAGGACGGTTGATCAATATTCCAATATCTATATATAATAACCCGAAGTTGGAATATAACCAAAAAGCCCTCCTACTTTTGTTAGTCACTCAAAATGTAGCCGAACCTTTTATTATTGCGAAATGGTTCAAGATAAAATAATTTCAATAATTTATGCGCTAGAAAAATTATTAACGGCTGATACGCTACCCCGCTTCCTTTTTCGTCGCTAAAAGTACATTGATGTAAAAATAAATCGTAGCTAAAAGTTGTTAAAAATATCGATACGAACAAAAAAATGCCGCTAAAAGTTTTTGATTAAGCTGTTAAAAATATCGGAGTATTACAGATCCCTTATGAAGCGTTCACGAGTCGTCTAGACAAGAAAATTCGCGAGGTAATTTTAACAGTTTTTAAGTTTAGTAGTTGAGAATTGTTCCCTTCCCTGCCACTCTATATCATTTATATAGCATAAAAGAGTAATTTTCATTTCTTGGTCTACATCTAAGACCAAAGTGTAGGTCGCCTCCCGTAGAGTCAGAGTTGAACTATGATGATTTTGATTCTAGATACGTAGGCCAGCCGACCCCCGATGTCGAGTTCAAACCAATAATCTAGAAGATAAACTTGGGTTAGTTATATTGCATGCTTATACGTTTAAAAGGCCAAGAAACAATATAAATGATGTAGAGACTGAAAGGGTATTGTGGGTGCCTAACACCTTTCAGTCGTATAACTTAGTCCCTAATTCATTTCCCTGTTTTCAATGGACTAGTTGTCCCTTTGGACATTTTAGAGTCATTTGATTTTTCTTACTTTCCTCCGTTTTAATTAAATAAGATGACAACTCCCTAAAATATTACTCCTCGGGGGAGGGGTATTTTTCCAAGGCGATTCACTACAAGGGCGACTCTGCTCAGGATAAAAAAAAAACTTAAGAGGACTAGACTTGAAAAGTTTTTATTGCTTTTTGGCCTTTTGTATGTTCTTTGTAGTATAACATGTGCAGTGTAATATAACTACTATATCTGTGCTTTTATTTTTATGTCTCACACACGCGCACATTTTTCTCTAACCCACCCATTCAAGGGCAATGATTGAAACCCTCAAACTTCCTAGTTCTAAGGCAAACTTTTGACTATACCCTCAGCTCCGAGTCCTCGTACTAAAGGGACCTCCTAGCTTTTTAGTATATTAAACGGCTTGTATGCGCATTGCTGATTGCCCATTATAAAAATTAGAAAAGCTTATCAAAAAAAATTGGAGGGTGTTCTACAAACAACCAGTTTTCCTATAATTTTGAATATTTCTGGACATCGATCTCTCTGACCAACCGTTCAATTTTACCAAAAAACTGGATTTTTACTTCTAACCAACTGTCCCATTTTGCCAAAAAAAATGGATTTTTCTTCTGATCAACCGTCCGGTTTTACTCGAAAAATGAATTGATCTTCTAACCATCCAGATGGTTTATGCCTGAGATTAAAAAATTTCACAGTCGTTACTGACCAATTGGCCGGTTAGTCAGTGTTTGTGAAATTTTTACAGGGTTTGCCCCTTTGGAGGCCAAACCTGTACCTGTTCTCAATCCATTCCCATCATTTTCCTCCCTAACCTTTATTCTTTCTTTGCAATTGTGTGTGCATGCATCAAAGTAAGACATTTACATAAGAGCTTACTAATCAAAATTTGCAATTGAAAAGATTGTTCATTACAATAGAGTTAGATAAGATGAGTTCCTAGTAGACTCTAAATCACACTCTAAACTAAGAAAATCTGGCATCAGTCTTTCTAGGACATCTTCAGGCTAGGCTCCTCCTCGTCATCGAATCCTGACGGCTCGTCATCTTGTTCGGCCTCATAGTCCTCTTCCTCGGGGTCCAGAGATGACTTCTATCATAGGCTCGGTCGATCCACTAGGCTTCCCATATGTCTTGCAAAACACTGACACAACCCTAATAGACTGATAGATTCTCATTTTCATTGGCATGGAGAGGGCCTGGGGATTTTCCTCTGCTCCCACTAGCAATCTCCTTCTCCTTCGATAGCTCAGATTCCGATTTGCAAATCAGCCTTAAGGGAACCCAACTTCTTATTACTTTTATCTTCCTTCGACCTCATGTCCGTGGTGCCGGAGCTCCTCCTATAGGGGTTTAAGTGGCAACTGCAGGGGCAGCAGGCTCTGTAGAACTCTGTCCATTATTCGACCCACCTCCTGAAGAAGGCATCAAGGTAGTGGGTGTGGGCACCTCCGCATCTCTATAGACAGCCCATACACCTTTAGCAAGTCCTGCAAGGTGGATACCATGTTTTTTAGAATATGTATCATCCTGTAGGCATCCTTTAACATTGAGCTCGGGAACCACAAGAATAAATTCATAGGTGTTAAAGCTAAACATCACATTATGCAAGTCAAGATTTGATTTTATCGTCTCGACTTGAGCAAGCTCCTTAAGCCCAAATACCTCATGATCCTTCTTTGGCTAAGGGATCGGCTCTATTTCCTCACTTGCCCCTAAAAAGAGCCGGTACCGTATAAGAGGTAAAGGGAACCCCTCCGTGGACTCCTCCTCATGCTTGCCGTTGCCCTTTTAGTCCTGAGCTGCCTTAACCAGCTGAATCCTCCTCGCCCACTCCATAGTCGATGGAAGGGGCAAATCCTCTCGCACAAATGCCTTGTAAGTATGAGGATCGTTCATCCACCTTAAGGAGGATCATTCATCCACCTTAAGGAGGAGAAATCAATCCCCCAAATTAGACTCTGCTCCGGCCCCTATTACAAAGTCCCCATCTAATACATCTCGACGGGAGGGGCTGCCGGGATGCGTGCCTCAACATCCATGTGATGCTGGAAAAATAACCTCTTCCTCAAGTAAAACTCTTCCTGAAGTATCTTACCAACAAAACCTGGCACTGAGTGAGTGCCAACTCCTTCAGATAAGCCTCCACTCCATCCCACTTAGACATTGGTAGAATAAATGAAAATTCAAAGGCTAAAATGAACAAATAACTCATCGGGCACTAAGTCAACCCACTGAAGCTATCCCCCTGGTAAGCCCATAATATGGCCCCTACCCAGCCATCCTAGAAGTTCAACCGGTACATCACTCAGTCTCATCGGTATGCCCCTACCCTAGTCGTGGTACACGCAACCTCAAAAACCTTGAATGTCCAAATCTGTAAACAAGGGATAAAATTTGAATGAAATGTCTAGTGCATAAATGAGAATAATCAAAGGGTTTAAAAGATGGAGACATATCTCCCAGGCATCACAGTACCCCATAAAGATTGAGGATCGGACCCTAGATACCCCACCCATTGAGTGGTATAAAAGGGCCATCGTCGGAGTACCCAAGTCGTACTCCATATCTCTCCGACCTCTTCCAGAGCCCTCAAGCACCCCCATTGCTAAACAACATCTCCCCCAAGATGTGCAACAAGAATCGCCAGACATACGTGTCAATCGATGCCTCATTGGCATCCTCTAGGTCATACTCTCGTAGTGGGCACAAAGCATACCGCACAAAATTAAATCACCTTTCTTGTAGGATTGCTCAAATCCAAATAATTGGACCACGAGGTCCCGATCCTTGTTGAGATCATAGGCTCATGGGATAGGCCTCTCGAACGTGAATATTCGTGATAGTCACCAACAGGTACAGGGTAATCATGGCCTTCCTGAAAGGTAAATGGAACATGTTGGTGGACTCCCGCCAACGCTCTGCCCAACACAAAAGATGCTTTTTACTCCAGGTAAAAGCATGTAACCAGTTTAGAAAAAGGTTAAAGTCGGTCTTGGCTATCTTATTCTCTATTGAATCTGGTATTTTCTTCCACCATTCCCTTACTAGATTCAAGGAGCCCCTATAACGAATGTTCGCGGGGAGAGGCTACACAAAACCAAAAGGAGAAGAGAAAAACTTGAAAGAGACGTTCGATTTATGCATGGGGTGCACGAAAAATAAGGAATAAAATTATTTTGGGACCTATTTTTGCTTTGAGGCGTTGTTGACTCCGGCTCTTAGGTTCACCTTTTTCTTATATCAAAGGGACCAACCATTTTGACACGTTGTTGGCTCCGGCTCTTAGTTTACCCTTTCATTATATCTAAGTAACCAGCCACTTGAGGGCATTGCTGGCTCCGACCCTTAGATATAAGTTTGGCTTGGACTAAGAAACCAACCGCTTCGACACATTATTGGCTCTGGATCTTGGTGATAAGCTTTTTGTGCATCCAGATGACCAATCACTGTTACTGTTGGCTCCAGCTTCTAGATGCACCTTCATGTTTAAGAGACCAATCATTGTTACTATTGGTTCTGGCTCTTAAACATGATTTCTTAGTATCTTTAGACCACAAATTGTTGTTACTGTTGGCTAGGCTTCTAAGGGTGCGCTCTTTGCCTAGCGATCAATTGTTGTTACTGTTGGCTTCGGCTCCAAACAAGTTTCAATATAAATTCCCCCAATAATAGTGTTTGACGACCAGTCGTTATTACTATTGGCTCCGGCTTCGAAAAATATCCCCATCATTTGACCTCATATATGTGTCATGGTCCACGAGTTTGTTTTGAGTCTTACGGTCTTTTCCGTATTTAACTACAAAAAAATGTGTTGTTTTCGATGATGTTCTCCCATAAGCAAGCTCCCTTACTGAGGGGCTCTGTAGACTAAGAGTTAGGCCTGTAATATAACTTAATTAATTTAATTTAATTTGGTCCAGTCTAGTCAAGTTGTCTAGTCCAGACTAGCAGTTCAGTCCAGGTTTCCAATCAGTTATTGGGCTCAATCCAGTCCATGTGTAGATTGTGATTTGTCTAGATGACTTAAAGGAATTATTTATGATTTATCCTTGATGCTAGAGATTAAATCAATGATTTATATGATTTATAAAGATACTTGCCGAATATAATACATCCCATCTGTAAAATTAGAGATAGGGCTAATTACACCTATATCCCTGAGGTTAGGTATAATTACAGTCAAGGACATTAAATTTACATACCGTGACCAAACACTTTTAAAATGTATCAGCCGTGTCCATCCGTCAGGGTTTCGTCCAAAAAGTGTACTTTTTGTATGATGTCATCAATATGTATTTTTAAATTGACGATACTACCCATTGTACTGTATATATTGAATATTTTTAATAATTTTAAATTAAGATTTCAAGCCTTAATTTAAAGTCTCAATGTATCACCTTGCAAATTTGCAAATTAGGATTTTGTTAAAACCCTAATTTACAAATTAGGGTTTTCTTGAAACCCTAATTTGCAAATTTTGATCTGTTCTCTCTCCCATTGTCAGCGACCAATCTCCTGCCTGCATCGCTCCATCGCCGGTGACGTCGCCCTTCCCTTTCCATCTGTTCTCTTTCCCCACACCTCACAGTCCCTACAGCAGCCCTTTCCTTCGCCCCACACCGGTAGCGCCTTCCTTCGCCCCACGACGCTAGCCCCTTGCCTTGCCCCACGACGACATCCCCTTCCCTCCGCCGACCTAGATCTAAAATAAAAGACGAGAGAGACAACCTTGATCTGAACATGGACATGGTCGCTACCATCCATTCTCGTCGTCAGCCCCTTCCCAACGACCTAGATCTGAAATGAAGAGACATGAGAGACGACAATACCCGAGGCCCGCGACCTGCCGAACATGCACATGGTCACCGAGCATCTCCGCCGCTATTGCACCGTCTTCGACGCCCAACGTGAAATGAAAAGACAGGAGATGGAGAGAGAGAGGAAAGAGAGAAAAAGATGAAGAAAATGGAATTTTAATTTTATTTAGGGACAATTCAGTCTTTTCGTCAAAACCGTTACGTATTTTTGTATTCCGTTTGGTCAACGGATATAAGTGTAATTTGTCCAAACTATTATCTTTACCTGTATTTATACCCTAACTTTAGGGACATAGGTGTAATAGCCCTTAGAGATAACTACCAAACTAGGGTCAGATAATGTCTCAAAATTCAACAAAATTATTACTCCCTCCGTTCTGCATAAATTGATCGCATTTATTTTGCATGTTGATTAAGGATTAAAATCATATATTGTATGTTTCTCATTCTACTATTTGAAGAAATTAGGCCTGATGGGAAGAAAATGGTTCATGAGAGAGAAAATGAATTAGTGGAGTGCTAAATGTAGATAAAAATGGAACAAAAAAGTATAAAAAAATGTGAGCTAAGAGAGAGAAAATGAGTTGGTTGAGAGTTAGTCCCTGAACCTATTTCCCTGTTGCAATAGAGTCATTTTTGGAGTCATTTTTTAGTTTTTCTTATTTTTTTATTTTTTAATTAAATAAGATGGAAACTTCCAAAAATCTTCCTAGTTGGGGGGGGGGGGGGGGGGGGGTCGAGGTGGTTCACTAAAGATAACTTTTAGAATCCTTTTTGGTAATACAAAAGAATTGACGTTATTTTTTTTGTTTTGTGGGACCATGCAACCAACAAATGACTATATATATATATATATATACACACACACACACACATATATATATATATATATATATATATATATATATATATATATATATATATATATATATATATATATATATATATATATATGCACACACACACACACACACACACACAGAGTGACATAATTTTTTACAATGACTATGTTATGTGTGTGTGTAATAATATTAATAATCAAATTATAGGACGAATATTTGCTTTGATAAGATCGCACGGTCAACAAAGTAGCTATATAAGCATATATGAGATTTTGAAATGAAATCACATATACATTAGAAAAAAAAGGTAAAATTAAATCTGTATGAGAATATTTAATACCTTTAAGATGCAAATATATAACACGTATAATACATTAAAAATGTATCTAAAGATCTCAAATATTATCTTATGGGGTCCTTATTTCTTAAGTAGTTATTTTCCATGTTAGTAAGTCTTATATAGTTAAAAAAAAAAAGAAGAAGCTAATTCTAATCATTCTGAAACTCTAACTAGCCAATGAACTAACTTATTAAGACTTAATGTTAACTATTGTATCCTTAAAGCTACTCTCTAATATGAATATAACAATCTATATATCTAAAAATTAAACAACATATTAGAATTAGAAGAGAACAAAAAATGATGTTAGAATTGATATTGAAACAATAAAAATAATATAACAATTGATTCATAATTATTATACTTTAATAGATGCTTACCGTAATCTATGTAAAGATTTATCAACACAATATATAACTTTTAGAATTCTTTTGGTAAAATAAAATAGTTGACAATATTTTTCTGGTGGTACCACATGACTAACAAATAACTGTATAATATAACAATAATGATAAAGCTTATCATAAATCTAATGGTTAAAAGGGATTTAAAGCTATATACTAAACAAGTTGGCATGCAAATACTACTTTGGATGAGATACATATTTTAAGATTATTCAATTTTACAAGAATTATATGAGGGCTATATTCGGAAGCCTTATATAATCTGAAAATTAGTTATAAAATTCTATAAATTAATTTGTTAAGATTTAATTTTGACTGTCATGTCCTTAAAGCTAACTCTCTCATACGAAGATGAGAAATCATGTATCTAGAAAGTAAAAATAACATATGAGATTTAGAATAATTTTTTTTATTACAATAGATTTAAGTTTATTATAATAATGTAATAAATGTACATATATTTACACATAACATAATCACTGCAAAAAGTTATCTATATAATGTATAAGATCATTAATCAAATTATAGGACAACTTTTTACTTTGATAAGACTGAGCTATCAACGAAGCTATATCACATACATGATATTTTTTTAAAATAAATCACATATGTATTAGATAAAAAAGGGTACAATTAGATCAAATAACTCTTAATTGTATATTTAAGAACGTTTAAAACCTTTAAGATGCAAAAGTATACGCCTATAATTCTACAAAACTAACGATGAACCAGTTCGTTTTACATAGGGCCCTTACAATCAATAAAAGGTTACTTTCATTCATACTAAATTACATTTTCATGAAAAATAAGACTAAGTGGTAAATCTTAGACAAGTTAGAGGAATTAAAACTTAATTCTGATTAAAATGGGATTGATTTTAGCTAAGAAGCAAATAAAAATGGCAGATGAAACTGGAAAATTAGAAATCTAAGTGGTTCATTAACGCTTGTCCTATTATAATAGCCTAATCTAATGATATTTGTTATCATTTGCAAACTCATTATAACTTCAGCAATAACCTGACATATTTTGGTATATAAAATGTTATTTTATGTTGTGATAAAACAAGTGTAATTCATAAAAATATTATTAAATGCCTTAGATAGAAAAACTATAACTTGGCGAAAAATAGTAGTCGTAGAAGATGTGAAAAATAATTTTAACCCTCCAAAACAGACACGTCTCTTCATCAATTTCCTCGTTACTAACAACTTTCGAGAATTAAGGACACACACACACACACACACACACACACACACACATGTATTTATGAAAATATTGAATATTGTGTAATCGTTTTGTTAAATTCATTTGTACTAAAAGTAATAACTTATTTGAAGTGATAAGGTGTATATAAGTCCTGATATATTTAAAATGCAACTTTATTCTTTTTAGATTCTACTTAATTTTTATAATAACCTTATGAACAAATGTAGCACCTTAAAAACCCTGAAACGTTAAAAAAATAATTTATATTTAACATTTATGATTCAAAAGAGATACGTGATAGCTCTACTATTTTCTTATTACAACTATAATCATATTCACTATTTAACTTTATATTACACCAGCATGACTATTTTACAAGTCGAAGTGCTAAGCCAATTTTCATTTCAAATATTACTTGACAACTTAAAACAAAAGTTTAAGGAAGACAAATATATAACTGCTTTACTGTATTGCTATCTATTCTTTGTCTTTGAGCTTACACTATAAAGAAATTACAGGTAAATACACATGTATATGCAAATATCTTATAATAATTACATGCAGCGTAATCAAACAAATATTGTTATTTAACAATCAATAGTTAGGAGTAATGCAAGGGAATTCAGTTTCTGATATTTTATTTAAGTTAGTCGTGATTAATTTGGATAATAAGATTATTCTTTATGGCCAAATAATTTATTTGTTTTATATTAATATCTTTTTTTTCACGATATGTGGTATGTATTAATACTCTGTTTTAAATATTATGATATAATGTATATTATAAAATGGCCAAAGCTTGACTCGGGATTAGTTAAGATAACTAGTCTAGACTATTTTTTATTATAACAAGAGAAGTTGAAGCCTGAAGTTATAGGCAGAAATACACCTCTTTCTCCTTCTTTTCTTTCATATCTAATGCCAATGGCATATAGCATCTATACTTTCCTAAAAATAAATTGTCTATTCAGGATATTAAAGTTCACATCTTTTTTTTTTTTGGGTTACAAAATGCATACCCCAAGTGTTATTAATAAAAGGATTTTTTTGTCATTAATATATTTGACACGTATTACTAACACTAGCTTGTTGAGTTAAAAAGCAAGAAATTTAGAGTAAAAAAAAAAACAAAAACAAAATCGTTTAATTTTTTAGGTTTTACCGCAAGCCACACAGATAAGCAAATCGATGTATCCATTAGCCTAACACTAAACTTGAAAGCCACCATTTTTTTTTTTATCTTTTTCATCAAAGGGAATAATGTTTTATTCATGATGAGGACTACAATATTTGTGGATGACAGACCTAATAAAGTATGCCATCTTTTTCATCAGATTAAACTTCAAAATCTATTACATTCCGTGCAATTTTAGCTAACTCATGGACTATACAATTACCAGTACGTCAAACTAACAAAAATATATAAGAGTTGTTGCTGCTAAAAATATGCTCCGCGTACGTTGGCGGAACTCGAGCCTGGACCAATGACCTGTAAGACACAAAACGAGTGACTGTCGGGTGGGGTTCCCGGTGGCGAACTCTCTGATCCTTAAGTCAGCGTGCAACTACTGAATAGTAGCTCTGAAAAAACATGAATTGTCTCGTCCTCATACCTGGAGGGGTAGACTCCTTTATATAGCTGTAAGAGAATACTCCTAGTAGGATTGGGCCGTGGGCCAGATGTGTTAGGATCACGTTAGGATCCTCGAGAATCACGTCACGATCCCTCATAAGATAATTATTGATCTTCCTGTTTGACTGGGATTGCCGGGTATTCCTCAATTATTGGGAGTTATATTTGAGTTATATCATAATGCCCCTCACTTCCTTAGCTAAAATGTTTGGCTGAGGAAGTTTATACCCATCAAATTTATAAGTGATTCTCATTCACTTGTAAGGGTAACAATATCTCTCTCTTTCATGTGCTCCGACCTAAGCGAGAGCCTAAGCCTTGGAATTTTGCCCAAGTAGGGCGCTGAACCCTAGCTCTCGAGAGCTAAGTCTTAGAATGTCACCTGAGTAGGCTATTCAAAATCATCTTTAGAAAGACGAATCATGGGATCTCGAGATCCTTTAGAGGCTGTGCCCCATGGTAGCCTCTCTGGAGAGGACACAGAGCTGTGCATGCAAGTTGTTGCATGTGCTAAGTGTTTGAATGTCCCCTCGAGGGATTACCTCTCCTTTGGAGGGTGTTCATTTTGTGCAAGTGTGTGTTCTTGAGCTCAATCCGCCCACATCATGCTTGCGTTTTACTTTGTTGCAAACTCTTATCATAAGCTAAGAGCTAGCAAAAAAAACCTCTCAATCACGCTTGGCTGGGTTTTGAATTGACAAAGTATGGTGGGGGGATGAAGTCCCACATAGTCTTTGTCGTTTCAAGGATTAAAGCTGTAGCTAAATGGTTCAGATAGAACTCGAGCTTTATCCTATCACCCTTGAGGGTGCTCATCCCTCGAGGGACTGCCTTAGAGGGCTAGTGGAATGTAAAGTTTCGGTAAGCGTCCTTGAGGGCTACTGGAGCGTGGAGCTCATGTAAATACCCTCGGGGGTTTGAAAGAACTTAGAGTTCTTGTCGTACACCCCCTCGGGGGCAGATAGAGCTTAAAGATCACGAAAAATACCATCAGGGATTTGACAGAACTTTAGAGTTCTCATCGTACACCCCCTTGAGGGCAGATGGAGCCTAAAGCTCATGAAAAATACCCTCGAGGGTTTGCAGAACTTAAGAGTTCTCGTCGTACACGCCCTTGAGGGCTGATGGAGCTTAAAGCTCACGAAAAATACCCTTGAGGGTTTGATGGAACTTTAGAGTTCTCGTCGTACATGCCCTCGGGGGCAGATGAAGCTTAAAGCTCATAAAAAATACCTCGAGGGTTTGACAGAACTTTAGAGTTCTTGTCGTACAATCCCTCGAGGGCGGATAGAGCTTAAAGCTCACAAAAATACCCTCGAGGGTTTGACGGAACTTCAGAGTTCTCGTCGTATACGCCCTCGGGGCGGATGGAGTGCAGAGCTCATGCAAATACCCTCGGGGGTTTGACGGAACTTAAGAGTTCTTTTCGTACACACCCTCGAGGGCGGATAGAGCGTAAGGCTCATGTAATTACCCTCGAGGGTTTGACAGAACTGAAGAGTTCTCATCGTACACGCCCTCGGAGGCGGATGGAGCGCGGAGCTCATTCAAATACCCTCGAGGGTTTGACGGAACTTAAGAGTTCTTGTCGTACATGCCCTCGGGGGCGGATGGAGCACAAAGCCCAAGAAAATACCCTCGAGGGTTTCAGTCGAGCAATAAGTACTTGTTGTCACTGCGTTAAAAAAGAAGGCGCGGGGAATTGAGCTCATAATATGGCCGCTGCTATGAAGCCCCTGTTTAAGAGGGCATAGGGCATTAGGTCTGTAATATTGCTGATATTATAAGATATGAAACCACCCACCTTTGAAAAAGCTTGGATATATAAAGACGGTTTTTTAGCCTATATGTAGGGTCCGGTCGTAAGAAGACCTGTGGGAGCAATATAGAAGACCATAATCTGCCTGTTTGACTATACGAGTATATAAAGCTAGAGAATGCAGAATCCGTCTGAGCAAGATGCATCTGATGATCAGTAGATATAGAGGATGCGAAGTCCATCAGCATATTAGTGATGCTTATTAGCAGAGGCTGACGATGTGCTCTGATTCACTGATCAAGGTCACTGTGTGACTGAATATCATGAGACAATAGATAATGCCGAATCGGCAGGATGCTGCAGTAGAAACCCTAGATATGACTTTAAGTCGTAAGGTATTGTGAATTTGTTCTTTGCTTATGAAGTGGTTTATATGCCACTGTCGCTGCTCGCAGGCACATTTTAAACTTTTGCAAGAAATAAAAGGACATGACTGAAAAAAGAGCTTCTGAAGTAATAAAGCATATAAAAATGCAACTATGTTTTTAACACAATACTAAGAGTGGTGTTTAGAGACCATGGCCCCATTAGGGTTTCATCAGTTAGTTGACAATGGTGTGTTGCACTACGTATCGCAAAGTGAGCTTAACATGTCATAGCGTATCGCTGGCGTGACAACGGGGTGTGATGTCGGAGAGCTTGTTGGCAAGGTGCGCCGCCGTTGATGAGGCGGAGCAGATCTGACTGCGGCGAGGTGGTGCCGTATTCTGTTCTCTTTCTCTTTTCATTTATTTTTGCTTGGTTGTTGCAGTTGCGACAGTAGTTTCACGGCGGTGATGGTTGTGCGACTGGCGGCGCTGATTTGTTTTGATAGGGCTTTTCATGACGGAAGGAGCCTCCGTGTTGACATTATTTGTTAAGTTCTTGGTGTTTGCTCGTGATGGGCGGCGCGACGTCGGGAAGGTCACAGTGGAAGGCGCTGATTTTTTTTCTTCTGTCGCTGCCCTGGCAGCTTGTGGAGATGGTGGTGGTTTTGTGGCGGATAACCACCGATTGTGGTGGACGTGACTCCTGTGGATGAATTTGTGTTGCGCGGGCATGGGCCTGCCCGTGTAGGCGCTGTTTATGGCGGCACCGTTGATGTTTTGGGTTATGATCACATGTGCAAAGTGGTACTGAGTTGCCTTCAACATGGTGACCAGATTGTATGACGGCAGACTCACGGTGGGGTGCCGTCAGTTGGCTCCCGGCTGTAGTTTCATGATCCTGATAAATTTTTTTTGAGGTGATTGCATTTAATTGAGGTCAATTGGCTAGGCTGGTGGGTCCCACAGATGGCGCTAATCTATTGGTACTAAAAATATGATCCGCATACGTTGGCAGAACCCGAGTCTGGACTAATGACCTGTAAGACAGAAAATGAGTGACCGCCGGGTGGGGTTCCCGGCGGAGAACTCTCCGATTCTTATGTTAGAGCGTAACTACAGAATGATAACTCTGAAAAAGCATGAATTGTCTCGTCCCCATACCTAGAGGGGTAGATCCCTTTATATAGCTGTAGGAGAAGACTCATAGTAGGATTGAGCCGTGGGCCAGATGTATTAGGATCGCGTTAGGATCCTCGAGGATCACGTCACGATCTCTGATAAGATAATTATTGATCTTCCAGTTTGACTGAGATTGCTGGGTATTTTTTAATTATTAAGAATTATATTTGAATTATATCAAGAGTCATAACGGTGAATGAAGTTCCGTGTTTTCAACAATGCACTCAATACTTGTGCAGCGCCGCTAATTTAGATAAATCAAAATTCACAATCCAACTCAAACCTAGTCACTTCACAAGCAGCCACTGCTTTCACATACACTTGATCCCATATTAATGGAATTTTCTTTATCATAACAGCAGCAATTACAGTACAATTACAATCTCTTAGAACTACTCTGCATCCCCTTTACAATCTTCCTAAAATAGTGCCACATCAAAATTAAATTTTTTTTGAAGGTGAATTCCCCGCCTTTGGTACTACCGTATCAATCAATTTTTGACTAAAAAATTTCGAATTTTGGATTATTTCGAAATTATTCATCCACAAAACACAATAAATGAAGAAGTACAAAAGTGCTCAGAGCCATTATGGTCTACCCCATGCCGTTTACCATGGACGATGGCAACCAATGGGACAAAAGTAAGTACAAAGGGCTGAGAATGGGAACAACACTTTATGACCAGATCCACATACATCATATTCTAAAATGATTTTCCCTTCCAAGGCATCAAACCCCACATACAAGGTCTAAGCTATGCTATGTCTACCTTTCTTCTTCCCCAGAAAGTATGCGACAAGATTGATCAACTGATAAGGCATTTTTGGTGGGGTTTCAAGCAAGATGGACTTAATCACTTTCATCCTAAAGCATGGGACACTCTTTGTATTCCGAAAGCTCTTGGAGGTATGGGCTTCAAACGAATGCGAGATTTCAATTTGGCTCTTATTTCGAAACTTGGATGGTCTGTACTTTCGCACCCGAACTCTTTGTGGGTTCAAATAATGAAGTCCAAGTATCTGAGAGGTACTCAATTCCTTCGTCACAAGCCAAAAAAGGCTTCTTCCTGGATGTGGAAAGGAATTTGTAAAAGTCAGGGTACCCTGGCAAAGGGTATCGGTTTTCTTATTGGTAATGGCTACACGATAAATATTTGGGATGACCCGTGGATCCCCCTTCATGATGGTATGCACCCTGTAAATTCAGCGCGTAGGTATGGTGAATTTAATCTTGTAGCCGATCTCCTCCTCCCGGGTACTAAATGATGGAATACCACCTTAATTGAGAACCTTTTTGATAGCCACACAGCTGAAGCCATTATTGGAATCAAAATCTCTCCCTCTCAATCCCAAGATAAGTTAGCTTGGATCCACAACAAGTCCGGTAAATTCACCACTAAATCTGCATATTTAGTGGCAAATGCTCAAAGGTTCCCATCTTATTCTCAATTCCCATCCAATTTCTGGAAAAATCTGTGGGGTGCAAAAATTATGGCGAGGCACAAGATCATGTTATAGAGAATAGCTTGGAATCTTCTTCCACTCAAGCACACCCTGGCTAGTCATAATTTCAGCATTGATCCGAACTCTACCCTTTGTGATGC
Organism: Escallonia herrerae; assembly: GCA_033070095.1. Lineage (NCBI taxonomy): Eukaryota > Viridiplantae > Streptophyta > Magnoliopsida > Escalloniales > Escalloniaceae > Escallonia > Escallonia herrerae. The sequence continues at coordinate 54,809 of JAVXUP010002467.1, read as the reverse complement.
TATGCCTGAAACTTCCACACACCTCTTCCTCAATTGCAACATTACCCGGCTGATTTGGACGCTGTCTATTTTTGGATGTCGACCTCCTTCCTGCAGCGATGATCCTATCTCGTGGCTCAACATCATGCTGAAAATCCCAAACTTCGAAAAAGAGAACCAGATTAGATACATCATCTTTGCAGCGTCTCTCATGGAACTTGTTTGGTTCGCCCGAAACAAACTCATACATGAGAAGCGTTCTATTGATCCTCTGTCCTTGGCCAGGAAAATCAATACAATGGCACTCGACAAATGGGCAGCTCTAGCAAACTCCAACAGTTTGAAGATTGTCAACAATATTTGGAATGCGCCACCGTTAGGTTGGCACAAGATTAATTTTGATGCGGCCATTCGAGGATCACAAGCGTGTGCTGCCATTGTATGTCGTGACCACCTGGGGGAATGCAAATATGGAATCACTGAATTAATCAAAACAGGAAATGCTGAAGTAGCGGAGGCCAGCGCAGCTCTTCTAGCCATTCGATCGGCAATACAATGCAAGACGGAGTATGTCATATTCGAAGGCGATGCGGAGGTGATTATCAATTCGTTACAAGGATCCAACTTGAACAAGAATTGGAGAACTAAACCAATTCTTGAAGAGGCCAAAGCTCTTCTCATGAGAGTGAATTGCTGGAATTTGAGTGTTATTCCAAGATGTGCTAACTCTAGAGCCCATAAGTTAGCTGCTGTTGCATTTCAATGTAATTTTTTTGATTTTGTTCCCTCTTCTTCCAATCTTTTGTCTAACTTGGAAGAAGCGTAGGAACATTGCTTGTTTTGGTCTTGTTTTGTCTGTTGCTTGAATATATCCTTCCGTTAACCAAAAAAAAAAGGTCTAACATGATGGAACATCATGGAGTGCGTTGAGCTACTAAAGGTGACAAGTGGGGCATGTCATTAGTGACACCCTTGTGTTGGTTAATAATAATAATTGCAAGCCTTAGAAATTGACATGTTAAAGGAGCAATATGGGACATGAAAGGAGGGCATGGCTATGTGTGTTTGATTACATTTATGTCTCCTGTAATACATGAAGTCCATGATTTTCCATTGCTGCTTTGAGGAGGAATTGGAGGGAAGGGGCTTCAAAGTTTGTTAGATTCTACTACTGTGTCCAATTTAAGATGATGGCAGGAAAAGCTACAGAGAGGATTATCGATGTGGATTTGCATTTGAGCGGTTTGACTGTGAATCCAGTCTTTGGAGCGATTCGATTTTGTAATTAGACCAATCGCAATCGTTTCAACTGTAAACCGGTTGAACCCAACTATTTCAAGGAGCCCATTCGTGTTTGTAATTCATTTGAAAAGTAAGTGACGGTGGTGGGAGAGTTGAGCTTAGGTCGTCGCTATGGAGCCTACGTGAACTGCTCCCTCGATGGATAAATACTCAATTTGATTTTGATGGCTATAGTATTGGTGATTATCGTTGAGACGGTTATTCAAAATAAAATTTTGCAACCGTCAAATACAAAGTTATAAGGGTGTTAAACATGCACTAACATAGCACCATATGTTATTATTTCTCTTTCTGCTTTTCTTTCGGAATGGATGAATGTGTCTGGGAATGATTGAATTGATCCTTAAAAAGCTGGAAAGGCGGCAAAAGATATCCATTCTTAATCTTTTATTCATTGATTGACATGACCTCTTCATACCTCTTTTATGTTCTTTATTGCATTGAACCTCGATATAGAGATACATAGTTTAATGTCATAGGTTTAAGTTCTCTATATTTTACTTTTGATGTCGTCTTGCTTTCATTTATATATTAGTTTTCTTCAGTCAATTTGGGTTTGCAATCTTTGTTTGGCGCCGCCAATTGTCTTCAAAGAAACAAGGGAAAGAACTAGAAAAACACAGACAATAGAAAACCCTAGTAACCCTTTTAACTATGGAATGCGATGAGCAACCGTTAATGTTTACATCTTTAAATACTAGGTTAAAATTTCAATGACTGAATCTGCTAATAAAAATAGCCCCTTTTAGGGATACAAATTCGATCTCAGTGGAATAACCTGACAGTTCCTTGGTAGTCATCCTCGCTAGCATATGTTCAGGTCGATCCAAGCTTTTTAAGGAGTTTCATCTAGCGGTTACCATAAATCGCCACTTTTAGGAGTTAATGTTTATATTTTCAAATTCTACCTTGAAAATCTAGGGGCTAAATCTATAAACCAAAATAGCCACTTTTAGGTAGACGTGAGCATTTAAACCGTTAAAACCGATCCAACCGTAAAAACTAAACCAACCAATCTGTTTATTTTCAAACTGATCTAAAAATCAATCGATTTGGTTTTTTTTCCCCCAAAATCGTACATTCGGTTCGGTTTGAATTTTTTTTGAAACTGTATAAACAGAACCAACCGTATATAATAATAATAATAATAATAATAATAATAATAATAATAATATAACATATCTATATTTTTACTTAATTTTAATTATTTTTATTTTTTTACTAACTTCAGATATCTAACCACTCATATAAAATGGGATAAACCCTAAATCTCTTAACGTAACAAACATTTTTCATTCGTTGCCTACATCTTACTAAGTATTGATAATTATGATAAAAAAATTCATTTTTTTGAAACTTATTAGTATATATAAGTTATTAATTTTTAGGTCTAAACTTGCCCAAAATTGAGTTTGGTCCAAACCGATTAAACCGTCCAAACCGAACCGTTCAATCCGTCCAATCCGCAGAAATGAACCGTTCAACAACTGTTCGGTTTTTTTCCTTCTCCAAATTGAGTTTAATCTAATCGGTTCGGTTTGGTATTCAGCCTCCAAACCGAACCGTGCTCACCTCCGCCTGGGGTATAAATTCCATCTTAGTAGAATAACCTAACAGTTCCCCAGTAGTTGTCCTCTCTAGCAGCTGCTTAGGTCGATCCAAGCATTAGATAATCACGTTACTAATGCCACGTGAAATACATTCTTCAAAGGTTATATATAGTATATAAGAGTGAATCTCGTTTTAGAAAAAGAGAACGATAATCTCACGTACAACTTTACTGGACCCAAGCGACAAGCACAACTACTTCACACGGTTAAAAGCGAGGCGCAAAAACTTAATCATTCGGCGTTAGTTGGCCAACCGCGAAAGGAACTTCCACTTGTGGAAAAGCAGATGCAACTATGAAGAACTAGTTAGGCTGTCCCAACAGTAAAGGGAAGAAAGGTACACAACAGCAAAGCCAGAAGAAGAGTTGCATGACAATGATTGCCAGCCATGGTCTCAGCATGTGCTTGTCAGCAATATATGGGTGGTTGACAACAGTAGATGCCAATTTGAGAAACCATCGGATTTGGGAGGTTCATTGCATCGAAACACAGAAAACAAAAACCCAAAACAACAGATGTGATGGAGCCTTTGGATTAGCTTTTCAGAAGTTTACAGGCAAGGGCACAGAGCATTATTACTCTTTGGAATTTCCATCACGCGAAGGTTCTTCAGTCATATTCTCCCCCTGTACTGCACAAGCACTGCAAAGACCATACATTAACCATTACTGTTTCTGTCAATTTTCCTCACCATACTTGTTAACCCTATAACATTATACTCTTTTTCGGGTGCTTACGCTCTCCCACTCCTGCTCCACTCTCGCCCCGTCCTGAACCCCACTCTATGCAACTAAGGTTTATGCCTTTTGGGGCGGTATATTTAATTATCGTTGAAGTTCTGGATTTTTTTTGTGAATATTAACCCTTTTAGACACCCCGTTAAAGCACCAATGGCAAGAAACCAATGACGTCGATTTTTACACCGCCAACCGAAAAAATCTATTGTTTCCCTCTAATTTATCACTCTATATCAATTTTATTGTGCAGATTTAATTTTAAATGCAGTCAACTTCAGAGTAAGTAAAGGAATTTTATCTTTAAAGTTTGTGGGCGCCCTTAATTTTAAACATGACACTATTAAAAAAAATTTAGAATCTAGAAGCAAACAATTCCTCAATGACGAATGACGAAATTTGCACCGTTCAAAGTTTATTGTGACTGACTCCAAGAGGTTAAAAAGAAATCACAAAAGTCTTAAAGGGTAACCTTAAATTCGCCGATTCTAATCCTTGTACCAAGAGACTATAAAGTACAGTTTTATTTGTAATGAAAAAAAAAAAGTTTATTGCTACTAAAAAGTTTAGAGAGTCACGACATTGTTTAGACTCTTCAGTTTTGTTCACTTTTTGTCTTCCTGAAGTGAATTTCTTGAATGCTGGCAAGCAACAAATTTGGGTTCTAGGCCCTAGAGACAGAGTCTATCATGTACAGCATAATTTCTACACAATGTTGACCATGAGAAAAGCAACATCGACGCCCCAAAAGACTTGTCTAACGTTGATGCAAATGCATCCTCAGCCACCTTGGAAACATTCTAAAGTCTTAAGAGAGTTCTCGTAGAGCGTGACCAAGACAAGCCCCCCAAGATGCTGATGGTCAACTAGCTAACGCAGTTTGCTTCTGGGGAGGAAACTTCTCAGGTGAGAACATAGAAACATTCAAACTTGAGAAACAATTTGTTGTTTTTAGGCACTTGCTTACTTCCACCCTCACCTCACAAAAGTTCAATGCTTATGACAGTTTTCGGGTGTCTGATTGCGTGTGTGTGCGCCCGTGTGCGCGTGTTTGAGTTGGAGATACAAAATTCAGTAGAAGTTTTTAAGGTCCAGTATCTACCAATTTGTGTTGGACATAAATTTAACAATTTCCACAAGGGTCATCATTACGAATAAACACTATATAAGTGACCTAAGAAAGGGTTACCTGTCTAGCAATTTCTAAGTTTTTAGGTATACTTGGGATAGTTAAGTGGTTTGTGATATGTCGTTGTTATGTATAAAACGTAAGGAAAACGGTTCAAACTGAACAAAATAAAAAAGAAAGTAATAACAGTCACGAATAGTAAAAGCGACAGAAATTTACGCACTATATCTATATAGACTATTGCAATTAGAGGAACAACGAAGATCCTTGAGCTTACGAGAGGACTAACTCTCCTCTTAGCATGCCGTAAAATAAATGGTGGCAAATGTTATGTTACAGTACTTCCATTAAAATAAAAAGTGAAACCAACGATTTGGATACCGTTGTTATAAAACGCTAGCTTCAGTGCTCCCCTTTTTTTTTGTAAAATAACGATCTCATTTGTTAATTAAAAAGAGTTTACATTCTTTAGCATCAATGTTACCAAAAAATGAAGAGCATTCCATTCAAGACACGAACTCTACGGACCTTACATTTCTAGCTAAGTGTATCCCGCTACGTTTCGTGCTCGTCTTACGAATGACACCTCACAGTGACTAAACAAAATCATCATACTTTGGGCTTTCCCCAATGGCATTTCCTATCCGAGAGTTACCTTTATGAAAATTCATGCAAAATGGACTCGGGTTGGCAAAAACTATGACATTATTACAACAGAAAGCTGCACCAATCTTTATTTTTCTTTATCTTTGTTGGTAAACGAGTTTGATCAATTGCCTGTCCTAAATTGAAAGAACAAAAGTTGAGAATTGGCGGGAAAAGGAATCCCCTATCAAATTGAAGAACACTGATCGAAAAAGGGAAAGGAGCACCTCCACTCATTTTCCCTCGCAATAGGGAAGAAGGTACTAAAGGTTAAAGTTCATTTAGTGGAGCTTTAGGTGCACCAAGTTGCCTCTTGCGCGTGATGCAGAGTTTTTCCCTTTGTAAGAAAGCGTCACATTTTGTGTTATACATCAAGCATCATATTTGTGTTTCGATGAATCGGCGTAGATGTCTATGTTGTAGAAGTCGAGGGTTCACTAATTTGTTGTTGTTCATAAAACCTTTCGTGGAGAAAGTGGCGTTCCCATCAAACCCCCTTCACGTGTTTGCCAGACGTACCTAGCTACATGCTCATGCTGGTAACTAGGTTAAGCCCTCCTTACCCTATTAAAGATAAGAAAATCTTCAAGCACTCCGCTAAGTACTTCTGCCTTTTTTTTTCCCCTTCCCATATTACACCATAGAGCGAAGAAAGCAATTTTTTTTTTCTGTAAACTCCAAATTTTAAGGTTAAAAGCTTAAATATTGATATGGTCTAACTCTTCTCTGTGTATTGAATCATGACACTGGCTAGTCATCTTGTTTCTAAGGTTAAGTAATGTTACTAATAACAAACAAAGGAAACATCTTCCTACATGTCGTCTGCTAGCACAAACTGCTACCAAAAACAAGCAAAGCCGGACTATCACAATACGGATTACTAACACTGCAGTAAATTTTCAGGCAATCCCAGTTAACACACATTTCCTGATTCAGCTGATTACGTGCTAGTTTCCAAATTCCAAGTCATAGCATTAATTGCCAATGACCATACCATCGATCATATGTAAGATTATCCGGTCTTTGGGTTCCTCCGCAACCGTGCCTCACTGTTAACATCTTGATGATTGCAACGAGTTCTGGATAAATCATGCCAAGTAATAGGTTGCTGGTTTACGATATAATCTGATCAGTCAAATGTCAAAGGGGAAAGGGCATGTAAAGAACAGATGGTTTAGATTGTTCTGCTGTTGTCGGCATAGTACTGATCATATATCATATCTGACTATCCCCCAATCGCTGAGCTTGTCTTTTGTCTTAAATTTCTTTTGACTGATCATCTTGACGCTTGTCATACACTTGCATGCTTTCTTTAAAAAAGTTTTCATTAATAACCAAGTCCAAAAAAGGCAAAACAGGTGGAGCAGCCAAGCTAGCTCAATTTAGGCAAGGAGAAGGGGGCACTTGGTGCCTCGACAAATAGAAGAAAGTGAAGGAACCTGGCGATGGTTGGTACCTATCTTGAGCCCCGCCTAATGTGGATGGTTCATAAACTTATCAGTGGATCAGCTTGCTTGGCTTTTCTTTTCTTCTGCTAATGGTTTTAATGGATGGTTTAAATGGTTCCCTAGTGGCCAGTGGTCCTCATAAAGCAGATCAAGTACATGCAAATGTGCCTCGTTCATTCTTTATCACCTATTTTGCAGTTTGAGAAGAAAGAGAATTTGGTATAACTAGCTAAAATCCCGTGCGATGCACGGGAACAATCAAATACACACGTCATTTAATTTAAAATATTATGAAAGATTAAGAATACCAATTAAAAGCAAAAAATTTAGAGGATTATAAGAATTCATGTACAATCCAAACTTTTATGGGACGTAGTTACATCCATCAGACGTAAAATGTGTTCAACCAAGTTGTTTCAACTCTTGCAATTAGCTTATTTTTAGATTCTATTGACAAATTTTAACTGAATAAATGTGTAGCTCATTTCGAACGTAAGAACGACTAAGTGCATATCATATCATAACATGATAGAAGGCTCTTGTCTTCAACTCGCGAATCCCTATAAGCACTTCATACTATTTTCAAGATATCCGTCTTGATGAATGATTATTACATTCTTAAATTAAATGAGAAGTGGTTCTCATTGTGTAGCCACCCTCTCTAAGTTTGATTGCATTTTTTTCCTTTCAACTTATGATTGTTGTTTGAGTTAAATTAATTGGTTATATGTGCTAAACATTATATTAAAAGTTTTTAAATTGTCAAAAGAAAAAAAATCAATAAGATGAATTGAAAAGGTCAAATAATCAAAGAATTGCATTTCTTAAAAAGGAGGGTTGCTAAACTTGCAATAATCAGCTGAAATGAACTCGTCCAAAAAGAGCATATGTCATATAACTTCATCTCTATGGTTTCACTTCTGTGAATGCAAGCTCAAATCTGCTTTTTCACTATTACAATTGTGTGATGGTAACGTAAATTACTATTCCTTTTAATTTTTTAAGGCTTCAAGTATGACTTTTGAACTGACATTCTTATGAAGTACTTTAGTTTATAGTGACATATATAACTTGATAAAATTATAATGTAAGCAAAGATGAAAACCTAAAATTCTTTTATTTTGAATACTTTTATCCGGCTGTTATAACGTTCTTTGTGCAAATCTCGCCTGCTATTACACCACCTCATAGATATCACCCCATGGCAATGAATGGTTTCTCCATTAAGGAGGTGACATTTACCCAAGTATATGTCTAAGAGTTAGCTTTGTATTGACTACAAAAGAATATCGCGAAAATGTTTAGCTTAGGCGCAAATTAAATGCCCTTAAAAACTCAAACTTTTGACCTAAAATATTGAAAGAAAGTTGTGATTATTTTGAAGTCTTTTTCAGTAGCTCCACTCAAGGTTATTGACTTTGAAGATAATTTTTGATAGAATATAAGTGGGATGCGTTCAACCATTAGTTATAATGAAAGTCTAAATAATATTGTATCGTTAGTCAGGAAGTTGAAATGAACACCATCTAAAGCAACATACGAAGTAAAGCTATATAAAAGCAATTGCAAACAAACCATCTTATTGCAATAGACTTTAATTACAACCAATCATCAGAAGACAAAAAACAAATTTGGTTATAGGTACTATATTTGATATAAACTAAAGCGACATACATAGCCATGGTTACACACTTACACCTTAAACTTATCGTCCATCGCGGCTTTTAAAATTTTTTTCCCACGAATGTCCATAGGAAAAACCATAGGATCCAACGATATTGTTGCTCCCTTTAGCAACAGCACAACAAAACTAGAAAGAAAATGAAAGACTGAGAAGTTCTCTTGCATACAGTTTGGGGTTGAGTTATACTTTACCTTTCACCAAGTAACAAAAGAACGTGTTATTCTTATATTCCTTTCGATGAGAAAGGAAAACATCTATAAACTGATATAAACAACTATGGTAGCTAAATCATCTTAAATAATCCGTACATTAATATCAACTGACATAATTGGATGAAGTAGTTTTATTCATATGATTTCAAACCACCCAACCGTCTACAAAGAAAGGTAACCAAATAGAAACACCTTCAAGCGACTACCGAAAACTCTAGCCTGCCCAAAATCGGAGCCTTCATCACTCCTATATCTGAAATCAATTGTCAAAAAGAAAAAGGGGTGAATAGCTAAATTAAATGAAATATTTTTTGGGGCCTTTCAAATGATAAAAAGAAAAAAAAACAAATTACAGAGAAGGTAAAAAAAAAACTGACCAACCAACACACAGACATACTGTCACACAACACCCCATAGACATCATCCCCACCCACGACCTCCCTCCCTCCCTCTCACAAGCCACACAGTAACAAAACCACACATACCCCCAACCGAAACGACCCCCACAGCCAGCAGTGCAGTAACACTAACGCACCACCACTACCTCGCTACCCAAGATCCCCCCAACCCCAATTACCCCAACACGGATAGCCCACCCCACCACCCCGCCTCTCACAACGCGCACACACATCACAGTAACACACAGCCCCCACCACCACAACCCACATCACACGAACACAACACCGGACACACTATCAGCAACCACCTGCTCTTTCGACTGCTACCCATAACCAACCCCTACCCACGATAACATGGAGCGCCCCCTCTACTTCTGCGCCCACCCCCTTCCCCCTCTCACACACACGGTAACACACTCACAGGCCGCTACCCTACAACCACACCACACCCCACAACACAGACACACCCCCACCCACCACCCCCATCCCCGCTGGCCCACCTACCCTCCACAAATACAAAAATCTCTTCCATCAAGACAACAGCTCAGACGAGAATCCGCCTCTTCTCTGTTGGTTGAGAAGTACCCTTCTCCATTTTTTGTAGGCGAACCGTTTGCAAGGGAAGAGTCAGCAAGAGCAACCCAGAGATGAGGAAGAGGCTCAGTATCCACTTCTCTGAATGTACCCACAGCACCAACAATCAAGTACACTTCTATCACTTGCAACATTTCTTCCTCGAGCTTTCTTCAATAAAATCATTTCGAGCTTTGATCCGAACTTACTGGGAAGCGATGTGGACATATGAAAGATGTAAACCAACAGCAAATAAGGAGGCACCAGCAAGAAAGCATACCGCATGCAAACATGCTTCTCTTTGTTTACAGGAGCAACACTCAATTTCCTTCTCTTTGTTTATATCTCGTTGGTTCCATTGCGTAAGATTACAATCTAATTTCAAAAGCCAGTATGAAAAGTTTTTCAGGAAACTTGGCTAAGAAGATCCGAACAACTATGATTGAAGTGTTGTTGTAATGCACCATTGAGAGGCTCCAACACATATGCGAGTGGTATACAAATAGCACTACACAGACCAAGCACGCATGCACACACAGACACCAAAACAGGGAGCTTGTACACAGAGACTTGATGTTGTAAAACGTGAAGCAGTATAAAGTTGCATGTATTATTGGAGCGTAGCTTGTTTCTTTTCAGCCGGCGCTAGTTTAGCTTCTGTTTCTTCCGAAAAGTGATGAATTGCTTCTGCTTGTTTTGTTACCGTTTTGGGGTTTACCAAGGTAACGAAGTGGTAGCTAAAAAAAGGGTAGTAGAGAGATCATGGGTGACATGGTTAGAGGTTATGGGGTGAGGTGGTTATATTTGATGACCAATAATCAATTGATAACTATTTAGTTGTATTTGAAAAATAAGAAAATTAGTTTTTTGTCCAATTGGAAGCTAACACTTGTATTAAGTTGTATTTATAAAATAGAAAATTGTTAGAAAAATGGATTTGAAGTTTGGATGGAAAGAAGATGCCAATCGAATCCTATTATATATAGTATAGATGTGCTTGGGGAATATGTATTAGGGAAAACAAAAAGGGCATGTGCTAACTAAGTTAAAGGACGAAATGAACTAGAAGTAGATGAGGGCCGAACGGTTACAAGAAACGAGTACCGTCTTTGCAGCCAAAAGTGTCAAGTAGGCAAGTCTCAAGAAAAACAACTAAAATTGATGTTTCGAACTAGTTTATTCTGTTACGGAACTAACATTTAAAACAATACGTAGTAATCCCGTACGTGGAACGTTCTGATATTTTGTACCATAACAATTTTCTAAAGCAATTTTTCAAGCTCTAGACTCCGATCAACAAGAAAGGTAATCCCTCCGCACTGCTTCTCTCCTTCTAAAAGGGCATAATGACTTGCTTCAGAATGAGTCAACCTCATGTACAATAACTTCAACCTATGCGAGATACACGTTATAAAACAAATCTAATGTACAAAATGATATTGCTAATATTATACTAATAATATTTAAGTACCAAAAAAAAAATTCCTTTGCAAAATGTTGCCTCAGGAAAATATAAATTAATCTCTGGGTCAGATATGGGCTAACTAATTAAGGAGGCGGCGCGAAAGCAACGGTCAGCCCCCATTCTCAACTTCCCTTAACTGAATCTCTCTCTCTCTCTCTCTCTCTCTCTCTACACATCTGCTTCTTTTGTATATTCATTCATATTTAAGTCAAACACTAATTTCACATACACCCGCATCATCTTTCCATTTTTCAATCCTCTTTTCTTTTCATATATCACCTTGTGCAGTTACCATTTTTTTGCCTTCTCCGGCTAAGGCCCCTGTAATACCTGGTCAGTTTCAAATTACGATAGTTAGTATTTGTGTGTGTGATTGGTATTTTTGTGTTATATGTGCGTGTAAATTTCTGGTTGGTTGTGTGTGTGTGTGTAAATTTGTGGGTGTGTTTCTTTTGGTGATTTGTGTGTGTGTGTGTGTTTATTTTTGTATTCACTATTGAGTTTGATTGCTTATGCATGTAATTTTCACTTTTATTTTCCTATTTGATTATGGTCTAATTTGTATTTTCAGTTTTTTTGTTCCTATTTGATGTTTACACGGAATTTAGAGAGAACAAAATTTTCCCTTTTATAGTGTATAAGCTAATCACAACTAGATATGAAGATCTTTTTGTTTCCCAGTTCTTTTTCCTTTTGGAAAAATTTCACTGACATTCATGGAAAACTGCTCTGTTCCTATAAATTAATCATTTCATTTCATTTCTGAAGCTTCTGTATTGAGATTACACATTTACATGTCTGAAAATTAGGGACAAAATCTGTCAATTGCAGACTGAATTACATGCAACAATATTATCTTAATCTAATAACATAGTAAGATTTTGGTTCCTTAATCTGTAAAAAAAGCAGGAATATATATTTCTAAAAGATTAAAAATTTGTTTTCATGTACAGTAGTAAGTTCATGGCGATAGAGAAAGGTCTCTTTATGCACGTGGTCCTCCCTGTCCGTTCCTATAACCCCATATTTATATATCATTTGCACCGTTAATCTTTTTCATTGATTTTAGTAGTCTAATGCAAAGAAACAAAATCCTATAATAAGTAGGAATATACCATTAAGTTTTTTTATAGATTAGTTACAGTCTCGTAATCAGTCTCTTTTGTTGCATTTCAATTTTCAGGGAGACACCCAAGTGGATCCCAAGATAACCCTTCAATTTTTCCGGCAACCAAAAGGTGGAGAGATAAAGTGTAAGTGTGTGTCTGTGTGTTCTGTACCTTACAGCTTGTGGGTTTTCACTAAACAGGTCGGAAGCGGGAGCAAGTGTGAGTGTGTGTGTTTTCTGCACTTAATGGCTTGTGGTTTTCACTAAACAGGCCAGAAAGAGGGCGGAGAGAGAGAGAGAGAGAGTGCGTGTGCATAGCTTGCATATTTCCAGCCCAGCCGACAATGGCATTCTCGTGAGAGGGACAAAAGGTAGGGGGCCAAAGAAAAAGGGAAACTTAAAGAATCCCCCTTATCCTACGCACCCCTCCCATCTCCTATCCTATACCCACCTCCATCTCTCGCCCTCTTTTACTTCTTTACCATTGTCTAATTCTGATCTGGTTGGGTTTTGTGTTAATGTCATAATTAAGGAGAACCATTTTGCATTTGTTAGCTGCATTCCTTTTATTCCCTCAATTGGATTTGCTGTAAAGATGAATTGATTTGATCAACTTTTCTTTTTTCCTCAAGGGTTCTGTTCTTTTATTCTGTGTGCAGTGCCTTACTTTTTGTTGTGAATTTGCGCCAGATTTATTGCAGAGAAAAGGATTCCTTTTTTGGAACTGGTCTAATAATTTTTATTAATTGTGGGATTCCCATGAAAAGCCTGTGAATCGTGTGGTGTTGGGAGACATCAATGTGGTCTAATTTGAGCAGAGTGAATGGATGTACATGAATCAGATCAAGCATTGCGCAAGCATTTAGTACTGGAGACACCAAGACCACCATTGGTTCCTGCAGATAAGAACAATGGCACCACACGGCGGTCTAGGACGAGGGAAGTTAGTTCTAGGTACAAATCCCCTACTCCACCCGCACCCAGGCGTTGTCCTTCCCCAAACAGCAGTAGAACAGGTACATCACCACCAGTACCGGTCCCAAAGAGAGCTATATCGGCCGAAAGGAGGCGGCCCTCTACGCCACCATCACCATCACGTCCGGCCACACCAGTCCATGATACATCTACAGATACTCACCTGGCATCCAGAAAGATTATAGGCAGTAGGTTGCCAGAGGCCCTGTGGCCTTCCAGAATGCGCAGTCTCAGTGTTTCTTTCCAGTCCGATACATTTTCTCTTCCTATTAGTAAGAGAGAGAAACCGGTTACTCCTGCCCTTTCTGACCGCACTTTGAAGCCATCATCAAATGTAGCACATAAGAAAGCTGAATCACCGCCTGTTTCGCGAAAGCCTACACCAGAGAGAAAGAGAAGTCCTCTTAAAGGAAAGAATAGCAGTGATCAATCTGAGAATTCTAAGCCAGTGGATGGATTACATGCTCGATTAATTGATCAACATAGATGGCCCAGCAGGGCAGGTCTCAGTGATAGGGCAACTAAAGCTTCTACCACGCATGCAGGAACTGCTGTACCTTCCTTGAGGAGAACGTCCATACCTGATCGTATTGGTAAACCCTTACAAAAATCTGCCAGCGATGCAGCGAGGCTGCTGTCATCTGATGGAAGCAGCAGACTAGAGCTTGAGGCATGTCCAGTTGATGTTGATCAATTGCGTATACCAAGGCTTTTATCTTCAAATTCCTCGGAAAGGATGACATCAATGGCACCTGCACTTAGGTCTCAGTCTTTGCCTACTCCTGGATCACGTCCTCCATCGCCAAGTACGACATCATTGTTTCCATCCTCTGTTTATAGAGGCGTGAGCCCATCTCGAACAATGGTATCCAATCCTGCTCCGTCTAGAGGGGTCAGTCCGTCTCGGATAAGAGCTTCAAGCCCTACAAGGCAATCTAACAGTACAGCTTCTGTACTCACTTTTATTGCGGACATTAGGAAGGGGAAGAAGGCTTCAAATCATATAGAAGATGCTCACCAGCTGCGGCTGTTGTACAATAGACATCTGCAGTGGCGATATGTAAACGCTCGAGCACATTCTGTGCTGCATTGTCAGAAAGCAACAGCAGAGGTTGGGGTTTTTTATGTCTCTTCATGTGTGTCTAAATGTGATGTTTTTGTTTTGCTTCCCTTGGATGGGCAAGCTGTTTGGAGGCCAGTATCATTTATGTGTTTTCAAGTTTTGTGATTCAGAACTTTTACCAGTTAGATTGCCAGGATCGTTTGACGTTATAATTTCATGTTGTATGTTTTGATTAATTGTTTCAACATATCATCTGATGGTGCAGAGAACACTATACAATGTGTGGAGAACATCCTCAGAGTTGTGGGATATAGTAACTGAGAAGAGGATTGACCTCCAGCAGCTGAGTCTGAAGCTGAAGTTGTACTCAGTTTTGAACGAGCAAGTAATGCATCCGCCTCACTAGTAGTTATTTTTCACTACTGCATTTTTGCATTTATACCCTGAGGAGTTGCAAATTATCATTCTAGACATGCTAGACAAGTCTGCAGCTTAGATTGAATGCCTGAGAATTCAGCTAAAAACTGAGGTGAATAAGTATGAGGATCTGCGCGTGCTCACCAATGGTAGTAACAAACATATTTATCAGTTGACCACCAGTTGAAGCTACTGTTTCATTACAGAAATAAATCTGATTAGACTTTTAATCCAGTTCATGTACCATTGGAGTAAGAGATCCCCGTATGGACTAGATATATTGCCATCTCACCTCCAGCAGATGGTTAACTCTCTATTAATATGGCCTTGGTCATGGTGGTCATTGTTTTTTGTTTTGATTACAAGTCACCCCTTCTAATTTTCTAGAGGGAGCTGAATAGTGAGCTTAATCTTGCACAGTCGGTGGTCAACCTCTCGTGTTTCGAGGTCTTATTGACTTGTATTTGGGGTGAACGATTATAAACCATTCCGATCATAAATTCAATATTAGAGGTCTGCAATTCTATCATCTGTTTTCATTGATTGTTAGCTAAAGCCCTGGTTCTATCTCAGGAAGATTTTGAAACAAACTAAAGTCAGTGAGATAACACCAATAATAGTAGAATTCAGGTGTGGATATCTCAATATGGGTCCTGAACGATGCTAGTTTATCTATTGTCCTTTCATCCAAGTGTCTATCTTTTTACTTTCACTTGTGGTATATTGTATTGGGATGTCTAGTAGAATGTGAGCACTATCAGGATTCATGCTTGCATGTGAAAACTACATATGTTTGATATGTTCCTCGCATTTATTATGGCTTTGAAATTTAGATAATTTATAGACCGTGAATGCATGCCTACTTTCTTACTGACTGTGCACTTTGTAGTGGAATTTTCTTTGTTAGTATCATCACCGTTGTCATCATTTTTATTATCATCAAGATCATCAAAGCCTTTGTCTTAAGCTAGTTGGGGTCGACTGCATGAATCTTTTTTTTCCATTCTACCATATCCAAGCAAGCAATTGTTGAAATCCCATAGCAATCGGGTATTTTCTTACTATTTTCCGCCATGCATTTTTAGGTCTATGCCTACCTCATCTTTATCAATTTTTTTATATTAGCAGCTGTTGCAATTAAATCTCCAGCTACTTTATAGATTTTAAATCCATTTGAGGATTTCAGTAGTTTCATTTTGCATAATCAGCCAATTAGCTGTCCATATTGCTCACCTGTATTAAGATACTACTCTGTGCATTATTGTAAGACTTGGAGTAGGCTTATTCTTCCTTGCTGACGGTGATGACCAATGTGGTTTGGAGATCTGATTTTATAATCATCTGGTTGGTTCTGTTTTATAGCTTGATTTTGTAAATGCATGGCGTAGATCTCCCAAAAATTGGGAGTGTTCAGAAACTTTTGGGCATTTTTATTTTTATGAATCACAAATTGTTAACCAACATAGATAGCTTATTTAATTTTGTGATAGTGAACTTTGTTAGATTGGGTTAATGTCAATAAGTAGTTGGTAAGGTTTGTCTGCACAATGTATAACAAATCACTCGTACAATTTCTCACAGAGGTGTTCTGTTAATAGAATAAGGAAAAACTTGATTATGAAGGACGAGATCTTAAGTAGGATGCTCGTCTTGTGTCAAGTTTCAGGTACTTGTATTATTTATCGTTTACGAAGTATCTTATCGATTTTCTATGTTATTTTCCTGGAAGTCTTCTATGTGCAGACCTTTAAAGTTCTCAAGGAAGATAAGAATTGATGTCTAAATGCATTGCCTACTGAAACCAAATCTAATTTGTAGAAATTTATGTTTTTTTTTATCTTTCTTAGTACTGTAGGAATTACAAAACTATTCTCGTGCAGAAAACATACAGGTTACTATTCTCGTGCAAAAAACATACAGGTTTAGTGATAATCACTAATTGTTCTTCTTAGCCACCATATACAGTTGCTTTTTCACATGGTGTATAATTTGCTGTTCTCTAGTTGTGCTGAACCTGGTCTATCTTTAAGCTTCTTTTAACTGTAATACGATATATCTGTCTCTACCAATTATAATTGTGTGCTCTTGGTCATATCTTACTTGAATTGGCCGACGAATCTATGAAACTGAACACAGTTGAGACACTTGACAGGTTATGGGTGATTGAGAAAATGACAAATCTGAGTGATCGCATAGTGTTTCTGGTTTTATTTCTGTTGAATTATCTAGTTCTCACTTGATGTCGAAATTTTTAAGTTGCTTCCACGATTTTAGTTTGCCATTTTGTTGGTATATAGTTTTTATAGACTGTAATATGCTGCAGCCCAACTTTGTCCCTTATGGATATTCATAGTTTATCTCTCAGAACTCCACCCTTTTCTTCAAAATTCATTTCATTTCAAGCTCCTTTTTCTAAATTGATATATGATCTGTCATGTCCCCGCACTTTGTCTTTAATATGTACTACATGAACACCGGCAAATGCTTTTAGTTTTAACTCCAAGTTTTTTATGTTGGTTTTTCTAATCTTGAGGTTAAAATTTGGCTGATGTTCTGGTGCAGATGGCCTACCTAGACAAATGGGCTTTAATCGAAAGGGATCATGCCTGTGCTATATCTGGGGCTACTGAAGATCTGCAAGCAAGCACTCTCCGTCTTCCAGTCACTGGAGGGGCAAAGGTACATGAGTCCATGGAAAGGCATGGAGATGGATTTTGAAAAGGGAAGGTTCTTTTGTATTAACTAATTCTTCTAATGTACAGGCAGATATTGAAACTGTGAAAGCTGCTGTTTGCTCAGCTGTAGAATTGATGCAGACAATAGGATCCTCTATTTGTTCTATACTATCAAAGGTAAATATCATGCTATTTTTATTTATATTGTGTAATATGGCCATCATGCGAGATATAAAGTTTATTTAGGATCTCGATCGAAGTGCAGTCCAAACTCCTATCTGCCTTTAGTTGATTGATGGTTCTCTGTATTTATCTAATAGTGTGTATATAGTCACAAGTTTCTCTAGTTATTATTGTTTGGTGTCTTTCACAGACTCTTTTCATTGAAGAAATTATTCTATGAACATTTGAGGTTGTTTGGAGTTACTTATCTATATACATATGTGGAGATTTTGTAGCAAGAAGTCGGCTTTTGTTCATAAATGTTAACTAAAACAGATCATTCAATTCTGTGTAGCCCCAAGGTTATTTAGGTATTTGTTTTCTGTGTGTTTCACTGACACTATCTTGTGGAACAGATTATTATTTGTTGGTGGATGTTACCTAAAAGCTTAAGAAAGCCAGATCTCATTAGGCTACATGTATTGGCGGATCTAGTTGAGCCACTGACACTATCTTGTGGAACAGATTATTATTCGTTGGTGGATGTTACCTAAAAGCTTAAGAAAGCCAGATCTCATTAGGCTACATGTATTGACGGATCTAGTTGAGAGCAATATGTTCAAGAACGACTTTCAAATCTTTAAAATTCCATTTGCTCATTTGTGAAACAACTGAAAGATTTAATTTTGAAGTTTTATAGCTAGAGATTTTGTAGCTAGCCAGAAGTAAGCTTGTGTTCATAAACTAAACACACCATATTAGCCAAAGTAGTGCTAGTTTTGAGGACATGAATGCAGGAACGAGCAAGCGAGGGCATTGTAGAGATTTAATGATTTAGAACATGATTTGGAGATATTTCGACTCTCTGGTAGTAAGGTTGACTTTATGGTCGAGTACTTTAAAACAGTTTAGAAATATTTCAAATGCCTAGTGAAATGAAAGCTAAGATATTTAACTACGTAGCTTCTCCTATATGGCCCGCGGTTTTAAATCATCTCTACCTAAACTAACCCCACACTTCGGCTAATTAGGTGGACAGTAGGGACAATGTATGTCGTGCAGTAACTGAAATTACTGAGGTACCTGTGACTCTAAATGACGAAGACTTTACCAATGAATACCTGTGACTTCTGTTTTACCTTTCATTTTAAGATTCTAATTAAACATAAATAACCCAAAATTTCAAAATTACATTTTTACCCCAAAATCTATTTAAGCTCCCATGCACTACTAATGCCCGAGCATTGCTCAAAATTAACGCTCGCTTATTTTTCGGGGCATAGATGGCTATTTTAACCCGCTCCCAAAGTTTGGGATATTATCTGATGTACTTTTCGTTGGACTTTGACTTTGACCTGATCATTATCATATCCTATTTCCTGTCCTCCCAAGCCCTCTTCCCCCCTGCCATTCATGCTGAACTTGAAGTGACTCTTCTTCGTTTGAACTATTATCTTGTGTATGAACGTAAACTTTGCTCTTAATATACTTCTCCGAGCAGTAGTGATACGTATTATTACTGCATCACCATCCACGTACTGAAATTAATTTATCGCACTGATCTATGTTTTGACCTATGCATTAGTGTCACAATATCCTATATCTGTGTCACGATATGGAAATATTGTGATTTTTTTATCGAAGCTTTTAGTGTTTAAGTTCTGGATAGGCTTTCAAGGCCTGAATTTGAGCATTCATTCAACTTATTTCATGTCTGTTGAAGCTTCTGCTATTTAACTATAGTGCAATAAGAAAGTGGAATCGTGTAACAAGGAACTAGGAAAGAGATACATAATGTGATCTTGATCTACATTATTAGGACCAGAAGGATATCAGAGCTTTAACTATGAATGTATTTGTAAGTAGAAGGATATGAGAGCTTTGGCTTTGAGTTGTTTGGGTTTCAGTCTCCTACATCTGCATTTTGGCTTTTTTTCTACTATCCTTTCAGCACAACCATATTTAGTTCTGCTTTCTTTCTGGGGTGCGCCCAATAATCCCATTCTGCTTATGTGCTAGACCACATTTAAACCGGGTCAAAGCTGGAGGAGGTTGTAAATTGATGCGGCTTCTAAGGCCCATTTTCTAATAGCTTACACCACTGGGGAGAGGATGCCTTTTAGAAAAAATTTCTTAAGGGTTTTGATCAGAAAGAGAGAGAGACGAGAGCAATTGCTGTAATGTCCTTTCTCTTTGGACCGTCGAATCCAATGCTTATGCAGATACCAGTGCCCAAATTTCTGTAACCAAGTCCATGCAACATAACATCTACATTCATCAAAATCTTAGTAGTATTTACTCATTTAATAGATACAGCACTCTCAAAGTTGAAGGGGCGCTCTTTGGCTTTCGTATCTTCGACTTGCTAGCACAGCAAATTATGAATACGATGAATGTTAGAACTTAGTTATTCATATCTTTAAAAAGGAAAATATGAACTGGTATGAATGACAAGTTGGAAAAAAGATGAGAAAGCACTGTAGCTTAAGCCTCTGATCATTGATAAGAAGATTAAGCGACTTTAAATATTTTATTTAATTGTTTATTGTTAAAAGTGTTTCAAAGTTGATAAATGGAGATTGTTTAACGGATGTCAATACTTGCTACAATTTCGATGGGGATTTTGTTCATCTTCGTTGCTTGTAATCTTCTGGCCTGGCTCTCTTTCTATAGCCATTCTTCTTTCCTTAAATATTTAGAGCAGCATGTATAGTTAACTCGCCATGCAACTACCATTCTTATTGCTAAATATTCTCGTCATTTGATGTATTGTAGGTGGAAGGAGTGAATTCCCTAGTTTCGGAACTTGCTGATGTAGCAGCACAGGAGAGAGCTATGCTTGATGAATGTGAATCCGTATTGGCTTCTACAGCGTTTATGCAGGTGGTAACATTGCAATTTGAACTTAGTCAAGTACAAATTAAATCAAGTAGTGATATCCTTAGTTGCATAGAGCGTGAGCAGGCGAGGTTCCGGAGCTAGAGCGTTTGGTACTATAGTTGGTTTACGATGGGGAATGGAGCGGGTGCAAGATTCACGGACAAGGTTTGGAGGTGGGAGCGTGACTAGGATTGAAGAAACCTGCAACTAAATTCCTCTTAATTTTTTAGCATAAAACTGCTAGGAATTGTTGCATGATCATGGGCGCTGTTTTTACTCCATATAAGTGAAGTTTGACGAACCTCTTTTGTGCTCTCTCCCTCTCTCAATTTCTTGCAGTCGTTTTGGGTAGATCGTACATCATACCTAGCAATATAGCGCGATTTCACTTTATGCTTTTGTGAACATTAATGAAATCCACCCCTTTTCTTGTTTCATTTATTGTGAAAGTATATTGTTTCTCCGATAGTATTGTTGTTTGCTTACTCTTTTGGTTTATGCAGGTAGAGGAGTATAGCCTTAGGACCCATCTCATACAGTTAAAAGAAGCTTGGAAGAGTGGTGAATAGCAGATATATGGCAAACAAAAATGACATTCCGGATGCTACATACTAACAACCTTTGCTTCACCTATTCAATGAAGACAACTGACATGCCTTCTAGGTTAAAGTGAGTATATATAGATTTTCTTTCCTTTTCATATTTTGTTGTTTGGGCTTCGTAAGTTGGGAAAATGTATCGTTGTTTTTCTTTTTTACATTCTTTCTCTTCCATCAGTCGGAGCATTGGCTCCTCCCTCCAAGTGTAATTTATTCTTTCATGAGTTAATTACGCTATTGAGCATTGAACTATTATGCATATTTCATTTTGACCACTAGACATCAAATTGTGTCAAAGTGATCAATGTTTTTTAAATTTTGTCCAAATAAGGTCATTCCGTTTAATAGAGCCTACCGGCGTCCTATTAACTCCCTTTAATGAGGGGTAACCACGTCAATTTGTCAATTATCTTTCCATGTTCTTGTCCACCTCCTTTAGATCGTACGGCGGAGGCGACAGGAACGGCGGCCGGTACTCGAACGGCGACGATGAGTCGTCCAACTCGAGGTGGGGCAGCTCTAGAGCTTCCGACGAGTCGCGCAGGCCGAGTTGGGACTCGAGTCCTTCTAGAGCTGACGAGATTGATGACTGGGGCGCTGCGAAGAAATCTACAACGTTTGGCGGTGGATTTGACAGGAGAGATAGAGGGGAGAGGGGGGAGAGAGGAGGGCTTTTTGATTCGCAGTCTAGGGCTGACGAATCGGACAGTTGGGTGTCCAACAAGAGCTTTGTTCCATCGACTGGGGCACGGAGATTCGGTTCTAACGGCAGGGGGTTTGATACTTACAAAGAGAGAAGATGGGGTTTTGAGTCTAACGGCGGTGGCAGTGGTGCAGATTCGGAAGATAGATGGGGGAAGAAGGAAATTACTGGTATCGGTGGCACTTTTGATAGTCTGAGGGAGAGGCGAGGCGGCGTTGGGGGAGGTGGGGACGTAGATAACTGGAAGAGGGAAGAGTAGTGAAAGTGGGGATAGGAGACCAAGGCTGAATTTACAGCCACGTAGTATGGTGGTAGATCAGTAGAGCGAGACAGCAGCGGAAGTGAAGCCGAAGGGGTCGAACCCGTTTGGGAATGCAAGGCCGAGTGAGGAGAACTTGTAGGAGAAGGGGCAGGACTGGAAGGAGGTGGATGAGAACTTTAGTGAGGGATAACCATGTTCTCTGAAAATCAAAGAAGAGGGAAGGATAGAGAGAGAGAGAGAGAGGAAACGATGTGTCTCTAAAGAAACGAAGGACAGGTAGAGTGACGAATTTACCTTTCAAATTTAAAACTTAACGGATTTGTTCTTGACAAAACCTAACAGATGGACTTATTTAGACTAAATTTAAAAATCAGTGGTCACCTTGACACGATTTGATGTCTAGTGGTCAAAATGAAATATGCCTAATAGTTCAATGGTCAATGGCGTAATTAGCTCTTCTTTCATTAATGAAAATCGAATGTAAAGGAAGAAAAGTATTATTGCTGATGTAGAAGTTTTCGTCTGTCTAGCTTTGAGCGCGGATGAGGCAAGTTCTATGAAACTTAGTTTTAAGAGGCCGCTTAAATTGGCATTTGAAAAGCAGGGAAACGCAGGTGATTACCAACCTCCATCTTGGGACACCCTTGTACTGCAACTGTTCAGTCTTCAGTTTTGTGCAGTCAATGGTAGAAAATCTGAAGCTTGGGTATCCCATTCTAGACATCTATGAATATGTTCTTGCTGATTTTTGTTGTGCAATGCATGGTTTATCTCTTTCCTGGTTGTCTTTCATATGTTTTTTGATTAACTTTCTTTATCATGCAAGTACGTATGATGCATTCTCGTAATTTTTGAAGTGGTTAAAGAATGGTTGAAGTTCGAAGAAGAGTTTCTCATAAAAAAAAAAAATCACCATTTCACTTTCTTTGCTTATAACTTGTGATGCCAAGGAAGTGGCTTCGATGTTGACGTGGAGGTGTCACAAGAAATGCAGTATGTGTTAGATGCCAAGTATGCTGATGTGGGACACAACAAGGATGGATGGAGTAAAGGCAGAGACCAAAAGCTTCCTAGACAGAGCATGAGGATGGTAGTGTTGCGAGGGTGATGGCGCAGGCTGAATACACGACGATAGCCGCAGTTCGATGCTTAAGTCCAAACTTAAGGTTCTGTACGTTTCTCTCTCTTTAGAAGTCTAGAGTGAGAAAGTGAAAATGAGTTCTGAAAATGTTGAAGAGTCCTGAGAATGAATTCTCAAGTCCCTGTTTATAGGGGTTGAGATGATGATGTCATCAACCGGCATGTGGTGTTCCTTAAGAGTGACGCGTCATCGAAAGGGTCACATGTGCCGGTGCTCTGCAGACTGTCGGATTGCATATTCACCCGACGTGCTCCTCACAGTGTCACTCTGTCTATCTGAATAAATTGCAACATCGGTGTGGCTAAAGGACTCCCTTGTTCAAGTCACCAGTCCAAAGCCCTTATAGAGTCCTACAAGCATCGAGAGACGTCAAAGACCTAGCAGCAGTGGGAAGACCCGTTGCCCAACTGCCAGACAGACTAGGCACGATTGTTCGGAGACCTACTCTCGTCTCGGATTGACCTGGGGGTCATAGTCCTTTTATGTGCCAATAGCCTTTAGTGCTTGAGCAGGTAGACTAGTCACGCAGACATCCTGGTGGAGATAGTGTCCCGAAGAAGCCGCATATCACACGGGTGATTCCTCGTGCTGAACCACTCGAAGCGCGCCAAGGTAATGTCTCAGAGTAGTCGCATACTCGACATGCCAAGGTAGGTCGTCTACATGGGGGAAGGGGAATCTTTTTGCAGAGCACTTGGAGTTCTCTGGTGGAAATAGTGTCCCGGAGGAGTCACTTGTCCCTGCAAGATGAGTCCTTGCGCCGGAACACTCAGAACGTGCCGAGATAGTGTCAAGGAAGAGTTGCTTACTCGATGGGCAGAGGTAGCATCCTGTAGGAGCCGTCTACCTGGCGGAAGGGGAGTTTTCATGTCGGACTTGGAGATCCCTAGCGAAGATAGTGTCTCAGAGGAGTCGTCTATCCCCCACAGGATGAGTCCTTATGTCGAAGCACTTGGAGAGTGCCAATGTAGTGTCCTGAAAGAGTCGACTACTCGACGGGCTGAGGTAGCATCCCGAGGAGCCATCTACCTAGCGGAATGAGAGTCTTTATGCCGAAGCACTTGGAGCTCCCTAACAGAGATAGTGTTCCTAAGGAGTCGCCTATCCCCGTAGGATGGTGCACACTTCGAGGAGTGGGTCGAAGCATGTTCTATGACCAAGGCAAGGTGCGCATGGTGTGGTGAAAAGATAGACTAACGCGGGGGCGTGAGGTAGTGTGACAGAGAGCCGGGGGCGCGACTATATAAGTAGCGCGACACATAAGCGTTGCAAAGTGTGCGGTGCTGAGGGCGCATATTATGTAAGTGGTGCACGGGCGCGGCGACGGGTCTTGTGGAGACGGGTGTCATGCCGAGGGCACGTGAGGTGGAGACGGCGCTCGGGAGAGGCAATGAGCGCCCTAGAGTCAACGCGCATGCAACGGGTGTCACGGAGTCGGCGCGCAGACGCGACGGTCCAAATATGCCCCGCCGATCAGTGCAGCCGGTCGACCAGGGCTGGCGGGCCAGGGCAGTCGGTCAAGGTAGCCAAACGAGATAGCAGAGGTCCAAGTGTGCTTAGCCAGGATGAGATAACAACAACTTGAATCCCATTTTCAGTAGCGAGTCCTCTATCCATTTTCTTCCAGCCAGATCAGGAACTTTTTCCAACAGTAAACAGATCCTTAGAGCTGAAACCATCCTGTGCTTCATTAGTATCGCTAAAAGTTAAGACCTGAGAAAGCGATCAAACCTCTATGAGTTTGATGGGAGGTGTTAAAGTCAAGAAGACTTGCTTCATGATACATACAATGTTCACTAATAGTTATCGGTAGCTCACGAGTATACATGGTGTAGCTCACAGTACTTCCCAAGTATTTGCACATGTAATCTTGCTGTAACGTTCATGTAATATGACGTAAACATAAATATTCCCCTTTACCCTGACACATGTGCCCTGGCGTCCACTCAATTCAAGGGTCCCGTACTAGACATGTTTTATTGAATTTTACCTTTGACATTTTATGAAATCTTGAAATATATTTAGCATCCAGTAAACATTGAATTAAACACAAATAACACCACAGATTAAATAAATATTATTTGACATATCAAGTTTCGGTAAAAGCACTGAATCAAGTTAACATTTTTATATGCTAAATTAATCCTAAAAATTTACAAAAAGGTACAATGAATAGAGTCCAATATAATTGGAGTTATTCATTACCCCAAAGGAAACTAAAGGAGGAAGAAGAAGAAGATGATGATGATGATGACGACGACGACCCACGAACTTATATAATCACTTAAGGCATAAGACAGTAGATTTCCACCATCAAACCAATCTTTATGAATGTGTTATATTCGGAGTTTCAAAGTGGACACTTAAAGAAAAAACTGCAATTATGAACTTATGAAAGAACAAGTGCAGGTAGGAAGTCTTGGAGCACTGTTTCACTTATCTCCCTGCTTCATGCACTTTCATAACTTTCACCTCATATCTCATCCTAGTACTAATTTTTTGCAATTATTGTTATCGTGGCACAGAGAACTCGTCGCCTCATTTTCTTTCGTTCTGATTTCCTTTCTTTGTAGTGCATGGCTGACTAACCCAAAAAGAAGATGTGTCCTTTTCCAACTCTAGCATTTTTTATCTTCTCGTCCGCTTCTCTTTATTTTCTTAATCGAGACTTATCCACTGAACATTCCAAGTTTCAACTTCCTTTACCTCTCAGGTTCTTCTTTCATCTACGGATACTTCTTTAAACCCTAAAATAAACCCTAATATCCCATTTTTCCTTCCCTACCAATCCATTAGCTTTAGGTAGTGTCCTTATCTCAGTAAATGCTAACATGATTCATCCTACGATTCTTTTGTAACCTTAAGAAGTTCAATGAATCAAGAGTGTGGAGAAACATTTATTGCTATTGGAGACTACATGGTGATGTCACCCAATTTGTTCTTATTTCACTCTGACTTGGTATTTGAAGCTCAAGTGGTCCTATTTGACAATTCTTGGAACATTGAAGACGTTTTACTTAAACTGTAACCTTGGAATAACCATATAAATTATTCAACAACTACTTTTCCTACGATTGACTTGTGGGTCCGTGTATCTAACATTCTTAATGATAGCCACTCCATGACGTTGGCCTACTAGACAAGGAGGCTTCTTAGTTCTGTTTATCGTTTGGATTGGCCAGACTCTAGGGTTAATGCAATTGATCACTTTCGTATTCTTGTTCAAATTGCCATGGAAAACCCGTGTTCAAATTTGTGTGGAAAAACTAACACTTTTAGGTGTGTGTCTATACCATTTGAACCATGCGAGCATATGGTTGGATTTTAGTTTTGAGAAATTATTATTTCGTTGCTACACATGAGATGCATTGGACACACATCAAATGAATGTTAAAAGGATGACCATAACATCCAGGGAGCTTTCATGCAACAACCGTCAACCATTTTTCAAAAATATTTGCTTTTGGTTACTGCAATAAATCGAAGCAATTAGGGTTCTACCCTAAACTTATACTAATCATTCTTCGTGCCTTTTGAATGGTTGATATAGCCTTTGGGACAGTGTTCCTTTTTCTCTATTCATCCATCACTTAGTTCATCTGTGGGATTGGACTATCAATCTTTCTATGATAGATGGAGCTCCAAGGCTAATTCTTTCCAACCCGATGGTCCCATGGAAATGGAGCAATCTGAATTGGACATCCCCTCAACTTTGTTAGATCCGAAGGAATACTCCTCCTTTGATGACTTTGCAGATGACGAGATGGTGCAAGAGATGCCAACGTTGAACAGGTACATAAGCTACGTGGTGGGAGGATCAGGAAATCCCTAGGTTTTCCTAAGGTACGGTTGCCTGATACATGGAGCATAGAAAACTAGGATTTTTAAACGTAATTCTCAAAATCAAAAGTGGTTAGGCCTTGCCACCAAGCCTCATTTCTTACTATGAACGTGCTTGGGTGTCTCACCCTTAAACTTCAAACTGGCCATTGTTATGTCTCCCATAGACTAGCCCAGTCATATTACTAACCCTACCTTTACCCCCCAACAAGCCAGCCTTCCTCCTCACTTTGAACCATTTGATAGAGTCACGCGAGTCCTGTAATCTTAACCGCCTTAGCCCAACACCACAACTGATCCGTTTTGGTGATCCACTTTTGTCGTGTGCTACAACACAAAATCTCCCTCACATAACACCACTATCATCCCTTCCACCTCACCTAGTTCCAATTATCCTGTACCTAACACCTTTTACAAGCTAAGAAGAACCATCTCCCACTCATGTTAGTCATAATCCTTCAGCTTTTGAACAACAGCTCACCACTGGCCAGAACCTATTATAAATGTTGATACAACATCTATTGACCGCTCCACCACTGAACCTAAATTCATGGCTTCTAACGTGTGCCCTCTTCCCTTGGCTTCACCACCTACAAATATCAATTCCACAAAATCTCTGACTGGTCATATGTTTGACCCATTTCTTAGTTACGATTTACATCTCTTAGGTTGTGATACTAAAATTTTAAATTTGGTTGCAGAGCTCATGATAGATTTGGAGAGATATTTTGAGGCACCTAAAGGCACTCATTTATGTACACTATTTTTGATGAGGCATTCCCATATTATGTGGACCTATTTTATGAAAGATGCTGGTCAAAATGTTACAATCAAAATTTCTAATGTTGTTCAAGATGTTGAGATCAAAATTTCTAATGTGGTGGTTCATGACATGGGTTTGAGTGGTGACAATTCTAAAATCAAAAGTTTCTGATGAGGTTTCCAATTACATGGTTTTTGGTAAGATGATTAGCAATAGTGAGCAATTCATATTTGAGGCTCCTGGCAATGTTAATTCAAGTGGTTCCTCTTCCACTTCTTCATATATTAAAAGAGGGTGTACACTTATGGAGGGGCCATACCTGAACTTGGATACAAAAGGCTGAAGATCATTGGTCCATCCAAACCACCGGCTTAACCACGTCCACCAGATTGCTTTTATTTCACCTCATTTTTATATCTCTGAACATTTATTTGCTATGTTTTGCGATATTCTTGACTGCATGATGATCATTTCGAGATTCAGATGGCCTCAATTTACTTCTTATTATGATCTCTATATCTAGACCTCTGTTTTTGTTCTACCTGAATTGGAAAAGGCAAAAATGTACCCTATTTGTTTTAGACTTTAGGGATTTAGATTATAGTGATACCTCCATGGAATATAGAATAAAAGTTTGTGGGGTGGCTTCCATAATGTAGTGTGCCCTAGGGTTATCCCACAAATGCTAGTATGAATAAGAGTCTCCGTCTAGCCTTGGCCCCCCAAAAAAATTCGAAAGCAAAATGGTTCCTCGTCATATAAAATTTTTGGGTGTTGTCTTTAGCCAACCCTTTAACCATCAATGACAAGCCTCAGCTCGAACTATGGAGGTTTAAACAGTCAAACAACTAATCAGAATACTCTTGCCTTTGACTACTACATAAGTAGTGATTTTAACACACCTTATACTTATTTCGTTTGCTCTCCACAATAAAGATGTATGGATAGCCGACTTTGTGTATGGTCATCCAAAAATTGACTAAACACAAGCAGAATGGGGATTTTATCCTTCACCACTTAACTAGGGTAGCGGGTCATATCACTTTAATTGGAGAATTCAATTAAGTCCTATCACAGGAAGAAAAAAAATGGATGTCCTATCTGGTTGACTTTATTCATCATGGGTTCTAGTAGCTACCAAGTACAGGGGCCCACTTTTACCTAGACGAATGGTCGTCTTGGCTATGACATGACTAATGAAAAAACTAACGGCGGTTATTCTAACCCTTATTGTTACCTCAGATATCCTTAAGCCTTTATCACGAACTTCGGCATCCAGGGCTCGGACAATGCTATGTTACGTTTGAGTCTTATTCTTATAATTAAAGCTTAGGGATGGAGCCTTCAGTTTGAGGCCATGTGGTTAAAGCATAAAGGGGGTATGGGGCTAGTTCGACCATATGGAGAACTCCAACTACTGGCTCATCTATGTATTGCCTAATATCATGGGGTAAACTTATATTAATTGAACTACACAAATGGAACAAAGAGGGGTTTGATAACCTTCAGCATCAAACTAGTTCTGTTAGAAACCTCTTACGTTTCTTATCTGACACTATGGCAATACGATAAGATCAAATACTCTCTTATCACCTTAATTGGATCTCGGATTGTGAAGAAAATTTTTGGACTCAAAGGTCTAAAGAAAAATGCAAGTTTGGCTACTAGAACACAATTTTTTTAAAGTTTCCACCTTTATGAAAAGCTCCCACAACTTGATTGGCCACATCATGGATGACCTTGGCAGGCCATGCCCATTGAATGTTGACCTTAAAAATTGTTTCCTCCATAAGTTTTCTCAATCCCCTGTTCACAAATCCAGGCTAATAATGCTTCTAAAGCTAATAATTTCCAGCTAGTTCAAGCTTTATTCACAAATATAACCCCCTAATAGAAGACTTTTCTGGATAAATGATTGAGTTGATTAAAGGTCAGCGAGGTTGTTTTCTAATTGGAGCCTCTTAAATCTCCAGGCATTGATATTATCCTTCTAATTTTGTAACAGCTTGTTGGGACTTCATGTAATACCCCAAACTTCGGGAGCCGGTTAAAATAATCATTGGGCTCCGAAAAATAAACGGGCACTAAATTTGAGCAATGCTCGAATATTAGTAGAGTATCAATGCTTAAAATAATTTTGGGGACAAAAATGTAATTTTTGAAATTTGGGGGGCATTTTTGTAATTTCAAAAAACTTTGGGGATATAATTGTAAATTAATTTTTTTGGTGATGAAAGGTAATAATATGAGTGATATTGTGTGTTTAGTGACATTTAATTTAATTAACAAGGATTAGAAAATTTTTAGGGCTTAAATGTAATTATGGAAAGTTTGGGGGCCTTTTTGAAAATATGTAAAGTTTGGGGGCATTTGTGCAATTTATAAAAGTAATTTATGAACTTTTTACTTAAGTTGGCCACCTCTTACTAGGTTTATGACTAAGCTAAATTAAACTATTTAATAATAGATTGGATAAGGGGGAGGAAGAAAAAAAGGGGGGAATAAAAGAAAACAAAAGGGAAATTCGGAAAGAAGAACAAACAAAAGAGAAAGAGGAAGAACACGAAACAGAGAGGGAAACATGGGGCTTTGGCCGAGATGAAATTAAAGGGAGAGAGAGAGAGAGAGATTAAGGACGAAACCTCAAGGTAATCACTTCTCTGCTAGAGTTAGTATGAGGTTGTGTGTGTTTTCTATGTGCGCAGAGTGTGTTTAACACTGTGAGTGAGCATGTGGGTATAACGCACGTATGTGTGTGTTCTTCACACGCAAGAAGTGGACAGTGAATATTTTAGTGTGATATTGTGTCTGGAGGATTATTGTTAAATAAGAATTGAATTGGATGAGATTAGGAGTAGCTTAGGTGTACCCGAGTGTGGCTGTGCGTGAGTGTGTGTGCATTTCAGTGTGTTGCAGTCATGTGTGTGTGTGTGTGTTCTTGAGTATGCTTGCTACAGGTGGGTTTAAATTGTGTGAATTTTTGTATACAATTGTGTGTTAAAGTGTGTTAGGGTGTATTTTTTAGGAGTACGAAGTATATGTAAGTGTTTTTAGTGTGTGTGTGTGTGTGTGTGTGTGTTGGACTGTAGCAGTGAGAGTGTGCGAGCTGTGTGATGGAAAGAGTGCGACAGAGCAAGGAAGATGAAGTGTGTGTGTTCAAAAGGTGCAATAGTGTGTGCTTTAATTTGAATAGTGAGTGTAATGGTCACTAAAGATAAAAAAAAATCAACTAGGCAGTTTTTAATCCTATTTTTTATAAATAGTTAAGGCCAAAATTAGACAAAACACAAAACTGTAACCCCCAATTTTTTTTCAAGACGTACTCTCTGGAATGTTTTGAGAATTTTCGGAGTCCGCAAAGAGCGCTAAATTGGGGTAACGATTAAAGAACGTTATCAATTTATTTAGCATATCAAACCAAGTTATTTTAACCTAATATTTTATGGAAGCCCTATTTTACAGATATGATTCATTATCTAAAATTTTGGGCCATTCCGAGGCCAACAGGTATTTTTCGGGAAACTGGCCTTTTAGCGCTCGATTCGGACACCGGTTCGGAATTTTAGGACGAAAATTTTCTAAAAGCATTTTTAATACAGAAATGATATAGGGATGCTTAAAATAGCGGTTTAAGTTATTTTTGAGATTTTTTCGGTGCCGAAAACCCCCAGGGGTGTTTTGGTAATTTACCACCCCCGAAGGGGTATTTTGGTAATTTTACCTATAAGAGGTATTTTGAAGTAAATTTACATACAGTAAGATTATTTTAGTGACTTTGCTTATGGAAAAGTCATTTTGAGAATTAAAGTGTAACGGGGGGTATTTTGGTAATTTGCCACCCCGGAGGGGGTATTTTGGTAATTTGACCTAAGAAAGGTATTTATGCATAAATTTACATATGTAAAGTTTATTTCAGTGATTCTACTTACGGGAAGGCCGTTTGGATAATTTAAGTCCAAGAGGGGCATTTCGATAATTTTATATACCCGATGAGGGGAAGTTCATTTTGGGAGCATGTGTGAGTTCGTATTAAGTTATATTTTTGCTCTGTAGACTGTATTCCAATGGTTCAATTATTCCATTTAGGTTAAAGCTAAAGACTTCTGGTTAGGATAATTTAGCTGCGGATCCAGGTAAGGGATTCTATCTGAATCTTGGGCAAGGACTTTCGTCCGAACCCTTATTTTGATAACTCGTACTCGTAAGTACTCATTGATTTACTTATGACTAATGCCAAACTCTGAATTGTGTATCGCTATCAGCATGTTATTGTCCAGAAAACCCTAATGTTGAACCTGAATCGGTTATTTGGAAATCTTGTGATGCTCGCATGTTATTGCGGACTAAGCAAATTTGATAATTGTTTGTATCCCTTCTTCCGAATTGTTGTGATTATATTCGATAATTATTCGCAGTCGTTTTGTTGTTTATCTGTGATTTTCTTCTAAAATTCTAATTTCTTTTGGAAAATTCGATTTCTTCTGAAAATCTCGAATGCTGACTTATGTCAGTATGATTATTATTATGAGAATCCGAATTGATTTTGGGGATATGAGCTTATGTTAACGCTCATTGATATTGTTAATTTTTGTATTGACCTGGATACCTATTTAGTGGGGAGGCGGTATAAGGCTAGTTGAATCCTGCATGAAACGCAGGCTAATACCCAAGTGGACTAGTAATTATTTAGTACATTATGCATGCTTGCCGTAATGGCATTGCAATCACCCAGGATCAACATTGATTTTTGATTTTTTTTAGCTAGAATGATTTGTTCTTGGATTGAAAGCCCTTGACAAACATTCATTGTACTTAGCTAAAAGGATTTGTACTTGGGTTGAAATCCCTTGACAAGCCTTTTCGTATTATCTTATTTGATTTTTGCTTAGGTTAAAATCCCTCGAGAAATCTTGCTGTATTTTCGAAATGAATTTCTGCTCGGACTGAAATCCCTTGAGCAAGGGAAATTTTCGTGGTACTTGGAAATGCTGACTTGAAAAAGATTTTTTATTGATTGTTTTGGATTTTGTTCTGATTGTTAATATTTATTTTGGCATCTATTTCTGATGAATTTTGATCATTTTGGGTAATCATTGAGTTTTGATCGTTCAAAGTGTTTTGAAAATCATCGTATGTTGGATTTTTTGAAGTCATGTTATAACTCGTTTGTAGTCCTTATACGACCTTACTGGGCTCTCAAAAGCTCACCCTTCGTTTGGCTCCCTTTTGCAGGTAATGATAAGTTGTAGCAGGTTCGGGAATGGGTTAGAGTCTGCGTGAGGTCCCGATGAGCCCATCACTACTAGGTAATGAGGCCCCTGAGTGGGTTGGTACTATCGATTCATTCATAAGGACTCGAGTTGTAAAGAACTTAGATTTTAATAGTTTGAGTTCGAGTAGCCTTGTAAGCTTGCATTTGAAGAATGTTGAGATAGTATCGGATTTTAAAGTATGTGTTAGTGAACAGAACTAACAGGTTTGATGTGATCCGGTAGGTTAACGACCCGGGAGTTCGGGGCGACGGAGCTCTGGATTTCCGGGGGCGTTACACTTCATGAGTCAATCTATCACAATGGAAGTACTGTCATTCTTACACTGTAGACATATGTTCTCTTAAATAAATCACACTTCATCACTTTCATATTGCTCATCCTTCACACCCAAGTGATTTTCAGCCTAAATAGTCTTTGAACATCATTTGCAAGATAAATGCCAAAGTTCTTGTAACTGTCTCCCAAAGGTAATTTTGAGTCTCGTCTCTTTCTTCCAAATTGTTTATACCAAAGGAAGGCATACTATGGACAACACCTTTATTGCTCAAGAACTCTCCAACAAAATTCAGCTACTGAAATAGGGCAACAAAATAATTGGGTCTCTTGAAAGGAACATGAGTAAAGCACATGATCACTTGAGGTGGATTTCCTTAAGGCGGTTCCGAACCAATTTGGATATTGTAACGGATGGATCAGATTAGTCATGCAATATAATCTGAGAATTTCATATTCCATCATAGTTAAGGGTTCACCTACAACTTCAGTTATTCCTCTTTAGGCCTTCGGCGAGGTAATCATCTATCACCACTTTTTTCATACTATGTACGTAATTACTATTTCACTCTCTCATCAAAGCCTAAGATTTTGATGGTATTCGAGGTGTCAAAAAGAACCCCCCCCCCCCCCAGCAGATTCCATCAACCACTCATTCTTTATGAATTTTGCCTTGAACTCGTCAAGATTTTCTCGAAAGATACCTACAAGATTTGGAAAAATAGATAAACTACTTGAAATCATCCCCAGTGCCCCACACTATTGTCAATTATTTTACCTCAACTTTGTACCATATATGTAATACCCCAAAATGTTTCTTTTTCTATGTGAAATTAAAATTTATGAATAAATAAGTTGTGGCCTTTTTAAAAAAAACTAAGAAAAAATGGTTTGGGGATTGTTCCTGAAATTTTCGGTCGAGTGAAAGTCGTTTCATTCGAATCAAAACTATTGATGTTAAAATTTTGAGTTACTGAAGTTTTCATTCAAATTAAAATTTTAATTTGAATGAAAACCTGTTTTTGGTCGAATGAAAGAGGTTTCATTTGAATCAAAATTATTTAATGTTAAAATTTTGAGTTACTGAAGTTTTCATTCGAATTAAAAGTTTTAATTCGAATGAAAACCTGTTTTAAGTCAAAGAAAAGTGATTTCATTCGAATCAAAACTATTCGATGTTAAAATTTTGGAGTCTGAAGGATTCGGCCGAAGGAAAATAATTTTTGCTTTGAATGAAAATATTTTGCTTCGAACGAAAAGTATTTAAATTGTGAAAAATGGGTTTCTAAAGTTTTCATTCGAATTAAAAGTTTTAATTCGAATGAAAACTTGTTTTCAGTCAAATGCAAAAACAAAAAAAAAAATCTAAAGTTTTCATTCGAATTTAAATAATTTTCATTCGAATTAAAAGTTTTAATTCGAATGAAAACTCATTTTGTTGAATTAAAAATAAAAAGAAATTGAACCATTTTTACTTCTAATGGATTCGGTCAACTTAAAATATGGTTTTGTTCCATATAAATAGGTTCTTATTTCCCTTTTGAGTCTTTTTGTTTTCTCTGCCTACTTTCGTTTGCAATAAAGAGAGAAAGAAAGTATAGAGGAGGAAGTTGGGGAAGCTTTTGATTTCTAAAGAGCTTAAGGATTTGCATTCATAAGCTTGATTAAGGTAAGGGTTATTTTCAAAATTCAAATCAGCGATGGACCAATCGCTCATGTAAGTCTTTAGTTTCTTTTTGAAATTTGAACTTCTTCGAAGTGATTCTTCTTCTCCTTTTTTGCTTTGAGCTTTGATATGAATAACTTGTTTTCAATGCTATGACTTGTGAAATTCAATTTTTATCGAATTCATTTGACCTTAGAGTTTGCGATGTTGATATCGTTCATTTTAGAGATTGTCATTATTTTGACATGTCCAATAATTGATTGCGTGTTAAATTAGAATCTTACTTTTGATAAGTCTATGAGCCATGTTATAGTGTATATGACTTATGTCTGACTTATCCACGTGGATTGAAATGTAGGCTAGCTCAGGGGAGTTGGGCTAGCTCAGAGATCACGATCTTATTTTCTAAACCGGTCTCATATGTCAGTGATGACGTATGTGACCACTTTCTGAATGACTCTCTAGTGTCTGTCTCTATATTTAGATATTTGACATTCGAAATCAGGTTTTGATTATCCATTTCGTTGAGATCTTTTTTTGCTTTAGAAATTCCGTTTCTCAGATATTTTTGCTTCCGTTTGATTGGTCCTTTGAGCAACCTTACTGGGCATTTGGCTCATTCCCTTATTGTTTCTCCTTTCAGGTGATCAGTCGGTGGGACTTTGGGATCGAAGGGCTACTTGAGTGGTCAAGAGTTAGCTGCCTTTGTTTCAGAGTTAGTACTGATATTTTGAGTGTAATGATTGAGACAGAATGTTATTATTTAGGTTCTATTTTGGGAAACTCCGTGTCGGAGTACTTGAATTGTATAAAGACTTGGGGCCGCTGTATTAAATATTAATGTATGTTGGGAATTTTCTGAATTACCATTTTGGAGTCTTATGATAATTATAGGATTTTATCTAATCTCTGTGTATTCGGCATTAACGCTCCGTAAGTAAAATGCGGGCGTTACAATATACATCATCTTTTGGTTCCTTCTTCGGTACATCTTTAGATATTGTGACACACCAAGTAGAATTTTTCCAAGCTTTCGTCATTAAGATCAAATCATGTTGTGTCAGTTGGATAGGCCTTCTCTTTAACAAAGCAAGTAGATCTGCTCTTATTTATATGGTTTTGTTTTTGCTCCTAACATTTCATATGCATTTTTTTTCCTCTGAAGGTATGTCAGAAAATCGATTCCATCCTCAGTAACTTTCGAGGAAAGGAGACCCGCATAAACAAGGATTTCATTGGGTTGGTTGGTTATCATTATGTGGATGTGAGAGTCAAGAGGGTTTGGGTTTTTGCAGCGCCCAGCTTCCCAATCTAGCACTCCTAGCCAAAATTAGCTTGTGCATTCTATCTGAACCAAATCATATGCTCTCATATTTCTTCAGTGTTAAGTACTACAGCCACCAACCTTTTTCTGACAATGTTGCCTTCATCTAATGCCTCTTGGGGTTGGCGTAGAATCTTAGCAAGCATAAATGCTCTTCAGCTAGGTATTTAATGGCAAGTTGGAAATGGCACAGAGATCAATATGTGGAACAGTTAGATTAATGCGATTTCTCAGACCATGCTATTGGTATATCAACCCCAGAACCCAGAACTCTACTACGTAACAGACATCATTCATCCCTCCACATGGAATGAAAATCTCTCGGAGAACACTTTACAGTGTCCATCTCTAATAGCATATGGAGTATGTATAATTCTAACATGCTGGCTTCAAGGATTGTTTTTTTTTTTTTTTTTGGGTGTGTTGGGTGTGGGGAGGGGGGGGGGGGGGGGGCGGATTTCATAATGGTATTTCTTCAGTTAAATCAGCATATTTATTACTGAACAACCAGGAAATGTCCCGACAAAGGGCCCAACAACTGAACTTTAATACGGGACTCTCCATACCTCCCAACATTTGGTCGAAGCTTTGAAAATCTCCTCTCTCTTTAAAACTCCACATAGCAACTTCTCTTAGATAGGTTCCCTTTTAAGATATCATATTATTTAAAACTTAATTGTTAGTGACCTCTGTATTCTTCCAAAACCAATGTGAGGTCGCATCATATTTCTTTCGTTGGCGTCCTTTGGTAAGGGTAGTCAGGTTTAGGTGCTCAATAGGAACTCAACTATATATCCCATTCCATCATTCAAAGAATGGTTAATCGCTTGGGTAAATACTAGCCCCCTAGGTCAATTCGGATTCTCCCCTCAGCAAACTCATTTCCTTGTTCTTCTTTGATGCTTGTGGCTACACCGCAATGTCTGAATTTTAAGGCAACAGAGTTTGGACCATCACATGATTACACGCAATGCCTGAAAACCTTGTTAAGGATATAACCAGATCTTTTGTTGTCAAACCACATGTGATGGCTCATGGGTCCTCATAGCCTCAGCTAGGCTCCAACACCACTGAGAGCTTGGTTA
This sequence comes from Escallonia herrerae, assembly GCA_033070095.1. Taxonomy (NCBI): domain Eukaryota; kingdom Viridiplantae; phylum Streptophyta; class Magnoliopsida; order Escalloniales; family Escalloniaceae; genus Escallonia; species Escallonia herrerae. Next base: position 17,421 of record JAVXUP010002467.1, on the reverse strand, counting down.
CAATTCAGGATAACTCAACAACATGCTTGTGCACAAACACAAACCTAGAACACATATATAGCAGTGCAATATTTAATCCGGACTGTCACCAAGTCGGAGTAGGTCTAATTACAAGAATCAAGTTGGGCCTTCGTGTTAGTTATTTCATCAAAAGTTGTCAAACCATGATCAATACACAGCCCAAGCGCTCTCTCAATGCTTCATGCCTGCTCGTGGGCACATCGTCATGGACCAACACACATTACAATTAATTTCGGCCCATACTTTATCATTTCATATATGACTTAGGTGATGACACGCTTCTCCCTTCGCTCATGCCTATTTTGTATGATGCTTGTTATATAGGATCAGAATTCTATTATTGTGACATCATCCATGGAGAGAACCAGACATACAGCGGGATGCCAAAGTGTTCGTAAGTTGGCTAGCACGACAGACGTTATCTTCAATCGGGAGTGACATTCCTTCTTATAGTGCTCCAGAGGAGGATCTATCGACACTACCCTAGCATATTACAGTAGTGGACTACTGACTTTTTTGTTAACAGCTCATCACCGGAGTTCAGTATTGTAGTATGTTCAGAATTTTAGTTTGTTTGTTAAATCTTCTGGCTTGTATTTTCGGTTGTTCTACGACTTGGGGCATGTAACATTGGCTTTACTCATCCTTTTGTTACTGTTTTGCTTTCGATACTAATGCAGCTAAGTGGACACCGACTTTGAACAGCTAAAAATAGGAAGGAGAGAGAGACCGAGAGAGTAACAAAATTAGAAAAGAAACTCCCGCTAACTTTGATATGAAACCTTTCACGCAACCAAATGATCTGCAGGGCCGCGACAGCGCCACCGATCAAAGACCGGAACCTCTTCCTCAGCCTAATCAATAGGTCCACCACCCTAGCCCACCTCCTCCAAGCCCACGCCCAGATCATCCACACCGCCCTTCAAGACGACATCCTTTTGGTCACCAAGCTCACCAGCAAGCTCTCAGACCTCGGCTCCATCTCCCACGCATCCCTCCTCTGCTCCACCTTCAGCAAACCCGACCTGTTCCTCTACAATGTCCTCATACGCGGCTTAGCACGTAACAAATCTACTCACCACGCGCTTTCGCTCTATCGTCGCCTTACTCAAGACCCTGGTCTTAAACCCGATAACTTCACTTACGCGTTCGCCATATCGGCTTCTTCTGGATTTCCGTCCGTTAAAACGGGGTTATTGCTTCACGGGCACGTAATAGTTAATGGGTATGGCTCGGATTTGTTTGTTGGGTCCTCTATCGTTGACATGTACCTCAAGTTTTCGAGGGTCGCGTACGCGCGGCAGGTGTTTGATAAGATGCCTCAACGGGACACGGTGCTTTGGAATACGGTGATATCCGGGTTGGTCAAGAACGGGTGTTTTGAGGAGGCGGTGGGGCTTTTTAGGGACATGGTTGTGGGAGGGGTGAGGGTGGACTTGACTACATTGACATCCGTTCTGCCGGCCACGGCCGAGTTGCAGGAGTTGAGCGTTGGGATGATGGTTCAGTGCTTGTCGATTAAGGTTGGTTTTTTCTGGCATGAGTATATGCTGACGGGTTTGGTTTCATTGTACTCGAAGTGTGGGGATATGTCAACGGCCAGGTTGTTGTTTGGGCAGATTCAGCGGCGGGATTTGATATCTTACAATGCGATGATTTCGGGGTTTTCATGTAACCGTGAGACTGAGTCTGCAGTGGGGCTGTTTAATGATTTGATTGTTTCATGGGAGAGAGTCAGTTCGAGTACGGTCGTTGGTTTGATTCCTGTGTATTCTCCTTTTGGTCATCTGGATCTTACGCGTGGTATCCATAGTTTTTGTTTCAAATGTGGTATGGTTTACAATGCTTCAGTTTCGACTGCCTTAACTACTGTCTACAGTCGACTGAATGAAACTGATCTTGCAAGAAAGCTTTTCAATGAATCACCAGAGAAAAGCTTGGCAGCTTGGAATGCCATGATTTCAGGTTATGCTCAAAGTGGGGACACGGAGATGGCGATCTCTCTGTTCCGGGAAATGCAAAGCTCTGAAATCCTTCCAAATCATGTCACAATCACGTGTATTCTTTCAGCTTGCGCCCAACTTGGTGCTCTAAGTCTAGGGGAATGGGTCCATGACTTGATACGCAAGGAAAATTTCGAGTCCAACATATACGTATCAACTGCTTTGATTGACATGTATGCCAAGTGTGGAAGCATTGGAGAGGCTCGGAAATTTTTTGACATCATGCCCAAGAAGAATGTGGTGACGTGGAATGCCATGATCTCTGGTTACGGCCTCCATGGACATGGATTTGAAGCATTGGAGCTGTTCAACAAGATGGTGGATTGTGGGGTTCCCCCAGATCGGATTAGCTTCCTTTCTGTCTTGTATGCTTGCAGCCATGCTGGCTTGGTAAGAGAAGGAGAGGAGGTCTTCCACGCTATGGTCCATGATCACAGCTTTGAGCCATTGACCGAGCATTATGCCTGCATGGTGGACCTTCTTGGTCGAGCTGGAAAACTAGATAAGGCCTTGAATTTTATAGATACAATACCTGTTGAGCCAGGTGCTCCTGTTTGGAGTACATTGCTTGGTGCTTGCATGATTCATAAGGACACAAACCTAGCACGCTTGGCTTCTGATAAATTGTTTGAATTGGACCAAGAAAGTGTAGGATACCAAGTCCTACTTTCAAACTTATACTCTGCTGAAAGAAACTATCCTCAGGCGGCCTCAGTAAGAAGAATGGTTAGGAAGAGAAATCTTGTGAAGACTCCTGGGTGCACACTAATTGAGGTTGATAAGACACCACACGTCTTTACATCAGGTGATCGATCTCACCAACATGCTGCAGCAATCTATGAAGAGCTAGAAAATTTAATGGGAAAAATAAGGGAGGCAGGATTTCAGACAGAGACTATTACAGCATTCCAAGATGTTGAGGAGGAAGAGAAAGAATTAATGGTGAGGGTTCATAGTGAAAAACTGGCAATTTCTTTTGGGCTTTTAACTTCTGAACCAGGAACCGAAATTAGGATAATCAAGAACCTTCGGGTTTGTTTGGACTGCCATAACTTTACTAAGTTCATATCCAAGATCACGGAGAGAGTTATTGTCGTGAGGGATGCCAATAGATTTCATCACTTCAAAGATGGTCTATGTTCTTGTGGAGACTATTGGTGAAAGTGATGTTTTCTAAACCATTGAAGGTATGCAGGGTGGATCTGCATCTATCTAACATTCATATTTTTATTATGAATGTTGTTTCATGTCATCAACCGGACCATCCTCGGATTGTTGCTGAAATAAGACAGTAAAGTGATACATACTTTCTAACCATCCCTCAAGCTTGGTTAGCTGATTTTTTGTTGTCTTTCATCGGCGTCCATGTCCCTGTTATCGACTGGGAAGTTATCTTAGGATACAAAAATGTCCAGCAGAACTACAAGACATAAGTGACAGCATATTTGAGCTGTATTTGTCCTATCAGCAAAATAAGACTAGTGACCAGTAAAACTTATTGAACCCTAGCCCAATTTTTTCCTCTTCTCAAGTGGCAATCTGTTGATTTTCTTGACTTAAATGTGCTGGTTCAGCTGTTCTGTGTCAACTGCAAGCCGTTGGGATAAGTAACAATTAATAATACCACTCTTTTCCTGTCATGCCTCTTGCTTACTTGTGTAGAAAATAAATGCTTTACATATTTGAGATTTGTGTGGAATAGCATTTTTGTGATAAAGGTGAATGGATCCGCGGACAGACATTTTCTAGGAGCTTGCAATGTCCTTGCTAAAAGATGACACTTTTTTCTATACCAATACATCCGTTGTTACTGAAACAAAATTCATGGAGATGAAATTTGTCAAAGTTTCTTGGTGTATGTAAATGCATATACTGGTTTATAGTGTATATGAAGAACTCATGCGTTCCTGGAAACAATCCCTAACACGTTAAACCCAGATTTCGTTTCTCAGTGCATTTTGGTGGATACTTAGGTCCAATAATATCTAGTCGCTACTTCAACAGGTTTCTTTCTCTTTTCGCTATAACAAATTGTTTGAGAAAGATCCAAAGTGTTTGAGAAAGAGTGAGGAGTGCTTGTTTGTGTTGCAGAGAAAGTTATTGCCATTTTATATGAATTCCCAGTGATGACAGAGGAGGCTTTAATACAGCTAAGGATGAAAATGTACGCTGCCTTCTTTGTTTCTCTTCTAAATTGGAATATCTTTTCGGCTTTTTACGAACAAAATCTTCAAGAAGAACACATTCTGTCTTGCTGTTCCCAGTTGTCTGCTTGGCTCCATTTACTTTGCAGATGTATTAAGTTCCTGAAATTTCTAGCTAAATGCCTGCTCTGAAAAGGATAACTTTGAGCAACAAGCTAGATGGTATCTGTACGATAATTTAAACAAATTTTGACACACTGCAGTACACAGGTCTGCAAGCCCATAAGTTTGAAGTGATACTGTAGAAGAAGGCCCATATTGTTACACATTAGAGTCGAATTCATCTGCAAACAGCATGTAATTAGTTTGACGAGCATCTCAAAAGAAATTTACTTTCATTCATGTATAAAACTGAGTACAATATCATTTTGCTGCCTGAAACTTTCTCACTCTGGACTTATTCCTTCTTCTCCAACTTCGTTCTACTGGTACCAGGCTCTCAAAAAGATGCAGAAAGCTAATATTTCAGCAGTTGATTCCGCATTGTGTAACATTAGGTCCCTTGGTTTTCATCACAAATGGGTCAATTCGGACCCAAAGCAAGGAGAATATAGAAGCCAAAAGCACTGACCAAATTACAACTATAGTCGGAGTCCTGTTCTGCTTTCCCATGAGACCTTTGAGGAACGGGTAGAGATGGACAATCACCCAGAATGCAAAGAAGAGCTTCCCAAATAGTGGACCCCATGATTGGGAACCATTGTTTATGGCATCAGAGATTCCAGCCACAACCCCAACAAGGTTAATGATTAAGATAGTGGTTGGAGGAATAAGGAGGGTAGTCCATTTAAAAGCATATAGCTCTCCGAAATCCTCATCGTCAGATGCCTTTGATGTCACTGTGAAGTTGGTGTCAATTCCAGCCAATATCTTCAGGAGACCTTGTACAACTGCAAATAGGTGAGCAGATACACCCCCAATGACCCAAAATTGCTCGTTTCTCCACCATTCCTCGATGCTTACTCCGCTCCACCTCAGCTCAAGAATGCCCGTTGTGAAGATCGAGAGAAACAGAGCAATGAAAAATAGACTTGCAAAAGTGCTTATCTGGGATAAAGAACAACTTGGGGAGTTTAGTTCTGTAGCAACAAGAGGAATACAGAGGGACTTTGTGAAAACAGACACAAAGATTAATGGCGTGCTAAAAAAATGCAAGAAAGGTAGAAAAAACATTCAGTTCCAGCCAATGATTTGGGGAAGTTTCATTTTTTGCGTTTGGGAAGAGCTCAAAGCTATACTCTATTTGCCATTATCTTAGTGATGATTCTGAGTTTTTTAACAAGACACTGGAGGATGGCCGGTGCCTCCACATCCCAATGAATTCATATTTTCCAGATAGTCTTCCCCAGTTAGTGTTTGTGTTTGTGTTGCAGGGCAAACTCACTATCGATCGATGCGCTGGCGGCACGACTGATTATAAGTGCGAGATCTTTTTTGCCCCTATGGCCTGAGGACTTCCCTGAAGGTGAGAAACTTCGACGAAGAGATGAAAATCAGATTTAAAAGACTGCGCGCCCATAAAAGACGAATAGAACTTTCGATTGATAGCAAATGTTTACACAGCAATATTTTTAAAGTCTGAAAACTGAACTTCCTATCGATGGTAATAAAAGCCTCTAAAGTCTAAACAAAAGAAAGAAGAAGACTAATTTGGTTGGTTGATGATTGATTCTTCCTTGTGCTTCCTCTTTGACTCACTATATATACTAGAGGCTTTATAGAAAATAATTATCATTACAAGAAACTACTCACTTAGAAATAAACTACTCACTTAGAAAATAATCAATCACAATAACCAACCACACTTATCCCATATCAATAGGACACATTTTCTGAAGTTGATTTCTTTCACTTCTTGAATCTTCCATTATCTCTTCAGAAATAAATAAAAGTGAGTGACATTTAATCAAAGTGAATTTATTAGGAAAAATATATTTTGTGGTGCAAACAATTTGATTGCGGAGAAAGTGATTATGTTATTACCTCTGGCATGATGAATTTTCCGGTGAGCAAACAGATAGCAGGGAGGGTACAGTAGGCAAGGAGAGGAATGGAGGTAAAGGGATAGACAGTTGTGTTAACATATGCAAAGCGCTCGAGCCACTTGAGTTTGCCTCCTTTGTAACCATACCAGACGGGGCTGTGACGACTGAAAAAGATCTCAACCGAGCCAAGAGCCCAGCGAAGCACCTGGTTAAGACGATCTGACAGATTGATTGGTGCAGAACCCTTAAATGCTGGCCTCTTGGGCATACAGTATATCGACCTCCAACCACGGCAATGCATCTTGAAACCTGTCAGGATATCCTCGGTAATGGAGCCGTAAATCCAACCCAACTGCATGGTAAAAGGGGGCTTTAGAAAGCTTTAAGTATGTCGCAAGTAGATGCTGCATGTTTCTTTTTTCAGTAACTATTCGGATCAGTGCAACCGCTTGCAAATAGTCTAGAACTAACATGCTACTAGTGGTCTTAATTATCTGACTTCTTCACTAATATTTGAATTAATGCAAAGGCAATTGTCCAGAAGCTACTTCTTTTAGCATGCATTAGTCATAACTAATTGTCATGACAGTGATCTGCTCGGAAAGTTGCTGCGTAGAAGCTCTTCAACTTTTAGTAATGGAAGCATGAAATAGCTTTATCATACTGTTAATAGTTCGAGATTACCTCAGACCCCCATTCGGTTTTGTCTTCGTAGCCACAGCTGATCACATGAATGGCTTCTTTTAGCAGAGCGGCCGGGCTTGAGGAAGGAGGAACTCCACCTTCAACCATTAAAGTCGAAGTCACAAAGATTGCTGACTGTCCAAACTTCTTTTCAAAATTCATTTGCGACATCAATAGCTCTTTGTCATCATCGAATCCTAAAAAGAGAGTAATTATCAGCATCTTATAGCTGAGAGAGTGACATGAATTGGAATGGAACTCGTTAACTAGTTGCATTTGAGATAGAATTTATAAAACCTTGTGTGTTCGCAACATCTCCTTTCACGCCATGTTTAGCGTATTTCTGAAGCTTCTTGCGACGTCCAAAACATGGGCAGCAGTCGCAGCTTACCATTTTTGGGCGTTTGGGACCCTTTGGAGGCTCATAGCCATATAGAGCTTGTCTTCTAAAGACGCATCCTGTGCCAACATATACAGGACCTTGAATTCCATCTAGGCCTTTCATGTTAATCTGTCAAAGACAAGAGCACATAGATATGAAGCAGATCATGTACATGAATATCCAAGATAGCAACTGAGTGGTTCTGCACCCTTCTCAGAAAAAAGAGCACAAGGGGATATGTTTAATTTTGCAACTAATCTTGGTTTTTTTTTTCTTCCGGCCCCCCCCAAGAAAACTTACATCAAAGAAGACCGTGTTTCTGTTCGCATATCGATCGTTCCTGTCTATGCCATCAAATCTCTGAGGGAACTGAACATAGCAGACCTTTCTTCCAATCTGTGGATCCATCAAGAAACACATTGCCTCTCGGGCGGCCTTGCTGTTATTGAGGTAATGGTCACAGTCCAGGTTCAGCATGAAAGGAGCATTTGTAAGAACGCCAGAGACACGGACCTGCATGGACAAAATTAGTAGTAACCTCATGTTGATTAAGGTTCAAATTTGCGAATTGCTCTTCCTTGAGCAGGACTAGAAAAGTTGGTGTAGACATCAAAGTTTTTTGAGACCATTGCAGTACATGCAATGGTGCTAGACAAATGATACTTGACAATATTAGTCATGATCAAATAGACGACAAAAGGTGTTTTTTATTTTTTACCAGGGCATTCATGGCACCGGCTTTCTTGTGATGCTGGAAACCAGGCCTCTTCTCACGAGAAACGTAGACTAGGCGAGGGAGCTCATTTCCATCGGCATCAAGGCCTCCGCTTTGACCTAGAAACACTTGGATCATACCTGGATGATCCTTGGTATTGTTTCCCGGCCAGGGTGTACCATCTTGCATGATCCAACCTTCTTGAGGAACTTTCATGGCTTTCGCAACCAGTGCGTTGATTCTAACCTTAAATTCTTCATATTCTCTCTGCCATTCACCAAAAGAAGAACCAGAAACTTTATCTCAGAAAACTGGCCTTTAGACCTTTTTCTTATTAATTTCAAGGAATCAGGTAAAAACCTTCATAGCTCGTCGCTCCTTGACAAATGTTGGCTGCACTTTATCCTTGAGGTAATCCATTTTGGAAGAGAAGTACATCTCTGGGGCGCGGGGCTCAATTTGGAACTTCTTACAAAATGGAACCCATTTTCGAGCAAATTCTGCGGTTTCTGAGAGTGCTTCAAAGGTAAGCATTGAAGCTCCATCATCAGAGATGTAGCATGAGATTTTGTCAACTGGGTAGTCCATTGCTAAGATTGATAGAACTGTGTTAGCTGTAACAAGAGGAGGTTCCTTCATCGGATCCACTGTACTGACAAAGATATCTACTGGAGATAGCATGTTTGGTTCTCCTTCCCTCTCATACCTGCATCACAAGTAAATTGAATTTTCTGTGTTCTGCTTATATTTACAACTTTGCTCATCTTCATCTAGTCCTGAACTTACTTTAGACATGTGCTTAGTGGGCATACAAATTTTAGTTAATTACACACGGCACCCTTAGGTTTACCTTAAATTACACACGGACCCTCTATCTTTTGAAAATTACACTCCGCTCCCCTGAGGTTTATCATTGTATTACACAAAACCCACTTCCGTTAGGGCACCATCAACAAAAATTAGGGCAACATAAATTAATTTTTATATACCAAAAATACCCTCAATCTTTCGTCTTCCTCTTTCTTGCCCAAAACAAGCCCAGCCATTGCCACTAGACCCCGCCGCCGACGCCAAGCCACTGCCTACACACCACATCCACCACCGTCCTTCATCCTCAATCCGTACTTCACTCACTGACTCTTCTTTGTTCTTTTTTCAATGCGCAACAGCCTATTTGGACAATTCAATTCTTCAAAATGCATCTCTATGCAGGCAATTCCAATCTCATACTCAATTCCATATACTTCAGTTTCACATGTAATATGCCCAGACTACTTTCTTTCGATTTCCAGATTCCATTCCAGTCAGTTTCTCTCTTAGAGCCGCTTGAGAAGGTGGACAATCCTTCAGTGAAGACCTAAGGAGAGGCTGTGGTTCCACCTTGCAAGGGCGGGCCAATTCGTTTTGATGAAGACAGTTTCAGTCCGCCCTACGACTCGGTATTTGTTCCTTCCTCTTACTCGCCTACCGGAAGTTGCTTCGCTCCCCAACTCGTTTAAGTCAACTGATGCTAGAGAAGAGAAGGAAGGGGCAAAGAATATAATTGAGGGATTCTTGGAGAAAGCAACTAGGTCCCCCAAGGGGCAGGTCAAGTGCCGGATTATTATTCGTCGGCCGATTCTTCCGAAATTATACAATCCCTGCTGATCCGGCCACCTACGGCCCGTAAACCTCTCCACGCCCACTCCGATTGGAATAACATCCATGGAACCCCATTGGGAGTCAGATCTAGATCTGGATCTAGATCTAGATCGGCGAGTTACACGATGACAAACCCAATTGTCTCAACGCCAACCCTTTTTTAATTTGGTTTCTCATACAAGAATGAACACCTTTACAAGTTAATGATATGTTTGGATTTTTCCATTGACGCAACGTGCTGAAGATGGCGAAGATTCACAAGAATATAGTATGTTGTTCAGTGGTGGTGGTGGTGGTGAAAATAAATTGTGGTGGTAGAGAATTGGTGGTTATGGTGGTTGAGTAAATTTACATTCTTATGAGGGGTATTGCCGTCATTTTGTTACTTCTGTTAACTCTTTGCACGAAAAAATAAAAAGTGTAGTTTAGTGTAATTTTCAAAAGATAGGGGGGTTCGTGTGTAATTTAGGGTAAACTTCAGGGGTGCCGTGAATAATTAACCCTACAACTTTTTATGCTTGTTCAGGTTGATAATATAAACTTTGAACTACTTTTATTGGAAAATCGGATCTTCAAATATCACTTTTATTGACAAATAAAACCGGGTGTTAAGCCGCTTCAATTTCTTAGCAACACTCCTTCACCAACTCTTATCGATCCCCTCCTAAAAGTGTAGACTTCTCTATGGACACCTGATGCAAATGCCTGCTTAGGGCAACTTCCGAAAGAAAAGTTCAGGGTTTTATATTGTCAAGCCAAACAAACTTAAAGCGTTTTTTTCTTCTCCCTTTTTTTGTCAATTTTCTTTTAGAGATTTAACTGCACAGCCATGTAGCATATCCTTTACCTGAGAGAGAGGCGATCGAGATAGGTTTCACGATCAATTGGGAACCACTTGGGGAACTGATCAAGGATCCATGAGAAGGCAAACCAAATCTCGCAGATGATAGATGTTAGCCAGAGCCCAATGGCATCATGAACCGGGTTCAGGATTCTATACCGGAGGAAGATAGCAAGAATAAACAGCCGAGCCACAATTACCATCCGGTACGGATTGATCTTGCTAGATGCAATAGGAACTTTCCTTGAGAGTGGTTGCCTTGCTTCATCTACCCTGCAACATTTGTTCAGACATCACCAAGTGTGTGTAAGTTAAGGAAGATGGTTGAAGGTCAAATTCGTGCTTTTGAAGCTGGACATCAGCAATTATCTGTAAGTCAAGGCTGACAATTGCTGGTCAGATTCATGGTTCTGGAATTGTTAAGCAAAAGTATGTGAATTTAAAAGGTCCAGTTCCAGCAACAAACGAAGTTGTTCTTAACCCTACATATAACTTCCTTGAAACTTGTCTCATGCATAGCCGAAATTAAACAAAAGTCTCTGAAATTACTGCGTTTCAGGGCACATCCAAGCACTTTCTTAAAGGGCAGCCAACCAACTAAAACAAGATTAGCTTCTGGAAAATGAAGGGCTACTGTAAAGCACATTACTTAATGCTGCTTTAACAGCAATATATATTTGTAAGGAAATGCATTGCCTTGTTTTGTGCATTGTATTACAAATTGTTTTGTTCTGCAGCACTTTCACCCATGCTATATATTGAGAGCAGAATCAGATGTAAAAGCAGAATTTGAGACATACATGGCCATGTCTGGATCAGCGGAATCATCAGCTTGATCAGGACCCAAATTGCCTTGCTGCATTTTCCAGTCATCCATTCTTTCTTTCCATGCTCCCTCTTTCTTTTCGTCCCATCTTGCACTTCCTGTCTCGCAAATGAAGGAGTCACATACTCATCCAACAAAACTTAGCCGTTATATCACTTATTTTTCCCAACTCTGTAAGAAAATTAATCTGGGGAGGAACATTTCCAGGGTTTAAGCCAGATTTCAATATTCAAGAATTACGAAACAAACCCTAGAGGCCGGTCCCGTAGGACGTCAAACTGCTGCGACCTAATTTGGTAGACTACAAGTACATATTAATCTAACATACCCGGCTCAGAGACTGGATATGGATGCACACGTTTATGTAGAGAAGAAGCTAGCATCTGGTCTCCATGGGCATAGCTTGATATTGGAAACTCACCACTCACCTGCACTCATTCATGCATGCAAGTTTACAAATCGCTTCCAAGTAACCCTAAAACTGAGCTTATGATGAATTTGGTGTTTAAGCAAGTTTTTTCTTATTATTATTTATATTTTACCGGGCGAGAACGAACTCCCGCTATGACAGGTGGATACTGAGCATTTTCGTCGTCTTCCGGTCCTCTTCCATAGCTCATCTTGCCGTGAAGCATAGCTTCTGCAATGTTCTTGTTCTTGTTTTGCTCGTCATCGATGTTAAATTCATGTTCAATGTCATCCACGTCTTCTTCATCTTCATCTCCCTCCACCCTTGGGCTCCCTTCATATCACATACAAAGCAGGAATAAGAAAACAAGCAGTTGAACTAGTAAGAGTATCTTTAACGTTATTCTTTTGAAATATGTTACTAAAAGCTAATCCCTCAATGAAATGTTTTTTCTCTTTCAATTGTTTTTTGTTTTCTACTATCTTTCACATACTAAACTGTTGTTTAGTATGTGAAAGGGTAGTGTGTTTGATTGTTCTTGGAATGTAATTACAAGTTGACGAGAATACAACATAGTATTTTTTTTTTCTGTGCTACATTTTTAGTTTCGCATATCGAAAGAGATGCATATGTGTATATGGAGTACCTTTGAGACGCTTGTATCTGGTCCTGCATTGTGGGCACAACTGGCTCCCTTCTCTCCTTTCATACTCATAGCACGGTCGGCACACCGGAAAACCGCACTCGTTGCATGCAACAAACAGATCTCCGTCCACCGTTAGCCCGATCTCGTCACCGCATATCTCACAAACTTGGCCACTCAGATCCTTCAAAGGCTTAGGCTACACAACAAAAGTTGTCCAAAACAAAACATACAAGCTAAGAATCACCCCAAACTTCCAGCATCATATAAAAACATGCACGTCACACACACAACACAGACATGTTTTTTTGAATGTATGCTGTACCTCTTCATGGCCATGGATGACAACGAGCTCGTTACGGTTGTGAGAGCCGGCAACTAGACCGGCGCTGGCTTCCATGGTGGAGCACTAGGGAGAGGGTGGTGATGGTAGTGCTTGTGAAAATCGGGTTGAGGGTGAAGTGAGGTAAAGGGTTCTTTTTAAGGAATGTAAGATGGAAGTATCAGAGTTCTCTCATATACACACACACGAACACACAGAGATGACACACCTAATGTGTCCACGTTTGGGTGTTGGTGTTGGTTGCAGAGTCCCCATTGCCTTGAAGTTAAGCTTCCTCTGCTTCAAGTTTCAACCAAACAAAAGGCTTTTTCCAACGACCACCTTGCTCAAAACTTTGTCGATGAACTATCTAAATAATACTCTTGACTGTATTTAGTGAAATACCCAAAACGCCCTTCATATAGGTGCTTTGATAGGTTGACACTGAGCAATCTTTGGTTCAGAAATTCCACAGTTTCACTTGCAAATTGGAGAACTATACTCATAGTGACAATTAACCAACTTTTTACTAACTTTTCCATGTATCGCTCACTCCTGCGTCTAGATAGCTAGTAATAGACGAAAAAAATTAGGGATCGGTATTCCCGTGTATGATTTAACGATTCGAGCTTCAGTTTGTTACCAAGTGATAGTAGAACATGCGAGTTTTTATTGTGATAAAACTGGAGCTCCACTAGCAAACCATAGAACTTAATGAAATGGTCAAAAAATAGAGCTCGAAGATGATTAGCTTTCTGAAAAACTCCATTAACCCTAATAATAGCAACTCAAAAGCCAGTCTTTTTATGGATAAGATGTCCTAATGATTGCAACAGGAGATCATTGTAGCTTTTCTTTGTTTAGTCTTTTCATTTTGAGGTAATCCTACCCAGGCACAACTTAGAGTTGTCAAATGGGCCGGGGGCCCGCGGGCTGGCCCGACCTGGCCCTTTCTGGCCCGGGCTGGCCCGACCCGTTTATGAACAGTGCTGGCACGGCCTTTTAGGGCTTAGAGCCTGGGCCAGGCTTGCATTTCCCAGAAAAAAGCCCGGGTTTGGCCCGGCCCGATCCATGGCCCATAAAAAGCCCGGTTCTGGCCCGGGTTAGCCCGGGTCAGGCCCGGCCCGGGTTTGGCCCGGTTTAGGCCCCCTCTTTACTTTTGAAATTCCACTTTTCCCCCTTTCCACCCAACGGATTTATTCCCCTTTTCCCCCTAAATTTCACTTTTACCCCCCAACAGCAAAATAACAGCTAGTTTGGGGGGTATTTTGGTCCAAGTTTATTTTTCAACTCTTTTAAGGTTTTTACACTCTTACCCTCCCCAACAACTATAAACGGATAGTTTTTAGGGGTATTTTGGTCTTTTGTGAAGTTTCAAAAATCTATAAATTCACACCATTTCTCTCTAATTTTTCACACCAATCTTCTTACGCTCTCTTATATAAACATTCTACATTTCTACAAGCTTTGCTACTCTTGCTAATTACTACTCTTATTTACTAATTAGTACTCTTGCATATTATTACTCTTGTTTACTAATTACTACTTTTGCTAAATTTTAATTACTAACCACTCCTCTTATTAATTTGTTACTCTCTAATTCTTTTGTCTAGTAATTAGTAATTAGTGAATTTTTATATTTATCAATTACTATTACTAATTTTTTTTAATTACTAACTCTCTCCAATTTTGAATTACCCTCAGTGATTCATTTGTTACTCTTTAATTCTTTTAATTGTTATTTCTAATTACTAATTACTGCTCTTATACTTGTGTATTTAGTTACTCTTACTAATTTTATTTTTCAATTTAGTAAAAAAGTTTAGCGTCAAATATGACTGGATTATTGAAGAAACTGAAGCGTGGATCATCATCACGAAAAACATCATCATCATCACAAACACCACCACCAGCACGAGCGCCAGCACCACGGCCATCACAAACACCAATCCAAGCACCACCACAACCATTCGTTCCTGGACGAATGAGTACAGGCTGTATGATAGATACCCAAGCCAATTGGGAGTTCAATCAAAACATTCCAGATTTTGAATACACGCCTGATCAAGACCCCCCGCATTATAGTCAAGGACGCAGCTCGGTTGGCGAAGCTACTACTCCGTGGCATAATCTTAACCCTATGCCTGGTCATGATGAAGAAGGTCCGAGCAATGCCTCCGGTAATGAGCCAGAAGTCCAAAAGGGGAAAAAAAGAAAGCCGAGTGTTGGAATCATTTTGATGTAGTTATGGTGGACGGCATCCGAAAAGCTCGATGTAAGTACTGTGCTAAATTATTTTCGTCTGGTAGTGGTAATGGACATCTTAACAGGCATTACCCTCAGTGTGCACCTCGACAAGGCCACGTCGAACCTACCCAAACGCAGTTATCTTTTGACGGTAAGTTATTTGTTTATAATCAGCGAGAGCAAAGAGACGGTCTCGCTGAATTTGTTATTCACGATGAACAAGCCTTTTCTTTTGCCGATAATGCTAAGCACTCTAGATATATGAATACATACGTTCAACCTTTGTACAAAAAGGTTCATAGAAACACAACTAGATCCGATGCACTCCGACAGTATAATGCTGCTAAAGCACGCCTGATCGATTATTTCGATAAATTTGACGGTAAAGTTAGTCTTACTTCTGATATTTGGCAATCTCCGTTTACTTTTGTTAGTTATACTTGTGTGACAGCCCATTGGATTGATGCGATTGGATTATGCACAAGAGAATCATCGCTTTCGAGCTCTTTCCTTTTCCGCATGATGGAATGAACATTGCTACTATTATATTAAAAGCATGTACCACGTTTAAATTAAAGGATAAGATTATGAGTATTAGTTTTGATAATGCTTCTAACAATACAGCTGCTGTTGATGCTTTACAGGAGAGCCTCAAACCTGTACTTTCTGGTAAATTATTTCATGTTCGTTGTGTTTGTCATATAATTAATTTAATTGTTCAAGATGGTTTAGCTGCTGCAGGAGATATTCTTGTCAAAATGAGGGGTATGACGGCGTATGTTAATAGTTCGAGTCCGAGAACACAACAATTTAAAACGTTGTGTGTTGAATATAATATGCCTCGCAGGAGAGCAGTTACAGATGTGGTCCACAGGTGGAACTCTACATACCATATTTTTACACATTCTAGCATACAAAGAAGTCTATACGCATTTTCTACTAACCTTGTTCCCAGCCGGCTTGCCAACTCAAGAGGAATGGCAGATGGCTACATACCTAGCTGAATTTTTGGAGGTATTTTACACGTCTACCAATTTATTGTCTGGTACGTACTATCCCACCTCTCCTCTCGCTGTAATAGAAATTCTCAAGATGGCTACAATGTTATCGAAATGGAGATATAGACCCTTTAAGGAAATAGTAAAAGTGATGGATAAAAAGTTTAATAAATATTGGAGTGAACTGCCTGTTGTTTTTGCTGTTGCTACTTGTTTAGATCCTAGGTTAAAGTTGCATGGCGTGAACGTCTCGATACAAGAGATATCGATATTAATGTGCCACCCAGTAGAGGATACAACCGCACTCACAGCGAAAGTGAGCAAGACATTTGAGGAACTGTTCAACCTCTATCGTAATTCTGCTGACGTGCGCGGACGAGCTTCATCATCAACTGAGAGGTATTATGCGCCATACCTTAAGGGCTTTGAACATCTAGTAGCAAGACAACTACCAGGTGAAGGAACTTCTAATTCGGCAGGTTCGTCTACTTTTTCCTCTTTTAATGAGATTGGTGTATATTCAAATACTGATCATTATGGTGATTTATCAATGCAAGAACATTTTAATTTTAATTTGTTAAATTTTTTGAAACAAAATCAAAACATGTATAAAACTTTAGCTCAAATTGCACGGGATGTACTGCCAGTGCAAGCCTCTACGGTTGCTTCAGAGTCGGCATTTTCAGCGAGCGGGAGGGTTTTGGATGACAGGAGGAGTCGTCTTAACCCCGAGTCGCTCGAGCTATGTGTATGTTGGAAGGATTATCTTGATGCGAAATACCGCGAGCAAGATAAACCGATTGATGATAGGAAGAGCAGTGACTCGGATGTTGAAGTACTTCCGGATGATTAGGTAATTTCTTTTTATTTTCCTTCTCTTAAGTTTTAAGAATAAAATTTCTCACAAAATATAGTTTTTTTTTCATATATATATATATATAATAAGTTTTTACAAGCAAGATAGATATTTTTTCGTATATATAAAAAAATAGGTAACTTCGCCTGTTTGTTTACAGCCGGTCAAGCCCGGATAAAAGGAGGAGGGCCTATAAACATATTTATCTTCAATGTATATGATTTATAATGAAATAAAAGGATAAAGATTAGATTCGTTAAATTGTGAATATTGGACATGCCTAGAGTACAATTTGCTTAAACAATAACAACAAATTACCATAATTAAAACCCTTACCTTGAATAACAAGAAAATGTCAAAAAAAAATTAAAAAAAAAATTGGACCTGGGCCGGGCCCAAGCCCGGCCCTAAATGTTGGGCCGAGCCCAGATATCCCCAGAATAGGCCCGGCCCGGTGCGGCCTTGGCCTGGCTCTGGCCCTATTTGCTGGAGGCCCGATGGGCTTGGGCTGGGCCGGCCCAAGCCCGCCCATTTGACACCTCTAGCACAACTGCACAAAAGCATATATGGTAGTAATCTTATTGCATTTGAGGAGACAAAAGTGGCACATATAATTAGAACATTTGAGGGAATCGAGCCATTTG